>JAAAKL020011983.1:0-13327 GCA_010016065.2 Carybdea cf. marsupialis auct. non (Linnaeus, 1758)
ATCTTATCGTAAGTCTACAATTGTAGTAGTAAAGGACCTTCATAACACGGTCAAGATGAAATATTTAGCCAACATTTTCCCTTCCCTGCAAAACAAGATGTCTTTAAACACAATCTTGAGAGGACACAGAACCTACCATGACACTGGACATGAAACTGCACTTAAATTCACATTAGTTGTAACTGGCTGTAATAACAATGTAAACAATAAACAAGGTTGATGGTATTATATGGAACATGCAAAGCACCTAATGTGACATGTAAATCACGAAGAAAACGACGCAAAAATGTAAGAAAATCTATTGCAACCTTAGAGACACCTGAAAGCTTACGAGAACATTGACGAGAGGAAGAGAGGATGACGGGTGGATGTAAATTGTCTATTCGGTAATAAATGCGAACAAAAGTGTAATAAATTAAAGAGGAACCCGGAATACGTATATGTTTGATCCATAAACAAACCTCTAGTTGCTGAAGCTGTGCCTCACTACCGACAACAGTCAGGAGCTCCTTCGCCTCCTGATCCAAAAGAGACAAAGTCTTCGGGTTCACCACGACTGCCGGAAGAAATTTGACCCGGACAATGTTTGATTGCACTTCAGTCTCCCTTTGTGAGTCCCGGACACTAGCTTGAATTAGAATATCATGACTATCCTCAAAAAAGGGTTGAACAGCTAATGGCAGCAGATCACGCGCAATGACGTCACAGAATGGTTTTCCATCGATGTACTTTGCTTCTACTTTAAAAACATCTGAGATGGCAATGCCCGCTACGGCCATGTCACTACCCAGAGTACATTCTACTGGGAAATTCATAGATGTCTTGAAGAGTCCATTACTGGTTGACAGTGTTCCATTACAGCTGTTGGAAGAGTCGCCGTTGACATCAAAACTTATTGGGAAATCATATGATGGGCGCCCAGCAGCGACGGCGTTTGATATGAACGTTGCACTAAATCCCAAGTTAAGGCCAAAAGTGTCCTTCACAGTTGCCTAGGACATAAAAACTGAGAGTATAAACATATGTCGAGGTTAAAAATTACTGTAGAAACGTTTAAACGTATGATATAGAGATAGAAAGAGTGAAAGACGAAGTCGCACCGTGATTCTATGGTTTAGGAGCATTTCAAGATGTTGCATTTTTCTGTCTTTGAAAGATACACGAGAAACCGAGACATGGTTCTGGTTGGATTCTTGTGCTCCCTAACACTTGGAACGATTTTGTTTCCCATCTTTAGCATCAGGTTCCAGGCGGTTGGTATCGAGTCTGCCGTCCTACAGCCAAACCAGATATTGCCAGAGCCACTATTTCCAAAGGGTAAACTTTCATCTGCTTTTTTTATATGTAACCTCGTACAGCTCTAAAGTAAGGGGTGCATTCCTTAAATTGCAGTAAAAACTTGCTTTTGGTAGGAGGTACTTACATACCCTAGCGCTCATGTGCATCCGACTTTACCACCCATATCAAACAGCCTGCCGTCACCTTTCAGTGACATTAAACTCGCTTAAGGCAAGTGATGTTGTAAGTGCATAAGAATTAAGCATAATGGCTTACGTATATGAAATAGGCTACGCTCGAAATCGAGTATGCCACCAAAAAAAAATAAAATATGAAACACCTGACATTGGTTACGTACACCAACCGAACAATTGCTGTACAGAAAGGAAAGAAAACATGAAATGAAAAAAAAAAAGAAAGAAAAAAGGAAGCTTTCATGGGTTACAAGATTGACTGCAGTGTCTATCAACAACTGCAGGAAACGAGAATTGTAAATTTCAACCAAAAAATTCTGTATCCGGCAAGAGCTTTGAATTCCTTGTTAATGAAAGAAATTGTAAACACAAATCACGTATCACAGACTCTGTGTCAAGTTGTACTACATGGAAAGACTCGATTGATTCCACAGGGCTCATTTACACCCGTGTATCCTATATGCATAAATAAAATAGCTCAATCATATTTTATTGAACAAGAAAATAGAAAATACAAGCAAAACATTAATATGCACCCATGGTTTAGCATTCGTAGATAACGAAACTGTGTCGCCAGACACTCAAAACAAATGTCATGTTTCAAGAAGGTTTGGGGTCAGCTCCGGCACTAGCGCTTCAAACATCCTTAAGAAATTATAAAACAATTTAGTAGTACAATAGATGCTGGCACCAAAAGGAAGAATTAAGACACAACACGAGTATCGCAATGAGAGCAACACAGTAGCGACATTTCCAAATAAGTATCATAGAAAATCTCCAATTATCAGAATCAACATTTTCTATGCAAGAGGTCCCGAGTTAAATCCCTGCCAGCACCATATGCATTTATTTATATTGATAGAAAATGTATCCCATTATTGTTTGTGTCTGCCTGAGTACTTTTGCCATCACTGCATTCTGCTCGTTGATAAAGACAGTCAATTTCTGGGAAACGCCAAGGCACTTCCTATCAAAATTGTAAAATTCCTATCGAAACCTTGTAATCAGAACCCAGTTCAGAATTCAATGAACTAACCAGATATAAAATAATTTCCATCAGACCTTTTACAGACATACACGAACATTCCTGGTAGTTAAAATCAGTTTTGAAAACGGAATATTGTGGATAATTAATGGATAATTACTGATAATTAGTAAAAAAATTGTTTCCTCGAAAAGCCCGTTTCAAGATGTTGCCATTTTAATACCCTATACACCCGGCTTGTAGATAAAGATACAGATTTCTTTAGCAAAACTTCTTTCTATTTTCCAAAAGTTACTGATTTTCAACCTTTCACTGAAGGCATTATCAAATCAATGCTACAATAGCAAGTGACAAGTAACACATGGCTAAGAAAAATGTTCATATTATGTCACTTGCCATATCGCAAATAAACCATGGACGATAATGCAAAGGGAATTTATATCAAATTGTGATTCAAGTTGAATTCTGCCATCAATCTGGTAATTCCAAAGGAAGGGTGGTTGTCAAGAGAGTGAGAAAGCGTCGAGCATGTATTTATTGATACACGAAGTAAATGCTGTGATATCTTGCAATGTAATTCATACTTCCCTGTGTATTAAGTGACTTAAAGAATTAATACTTTCTTAAACTGTAATGATTATATACCTCAACGTAAGTCGTGACCACACCAGGGACCGTGTAATAAACGATGGTACTTCCAACTGAGTTTGATAAAGCAATACCGGTTTCTGAATCCACATTAAGGACTTGCGGATTGCTGCTGTGCCAAGATCCTGACTTGCCTAGAGAAAGATACAATATAGATTACATGTGAATAAGAAAGCAATGAAGTCATAAATTTCGGGAAGTGCCGGGCTTCGAATGAATCATACGAAATTGGTTTATCTTTTCTGGTATGAGTACGTATGATAATGTGGACACTACAGCTACCAAAGGTGATCAGAGACACCACGTCTAGATAAGCAGAGGGAAAGTGACGACGTCAGAAATCAGAGTTTCGAGTTGAGATCCAACGTATTAAAGATAAGTATGAGAACATTATGTCGCCCCCCCTTTCCATCAAGACGTATTAATAATTAAGAAATGTCTCTGTTCGTTGCCTATTAATTATACAGGTTGGCTGAGACAACGAAACCATAACGTGACGTACTCCAAGCACAACTTTATTAAAGATTCGATGCTACTTTATTCTATTGTATTAAAATCTTTCTTATTCGAGAACATCAATGCAGGTTGTCAGAAGGTAAACAACTCTATCGGAATACTGTTTATAAGTCAGTATAATTAAGATCTTTAAAGGTGATGTTTTAAGAGTCACTTACATCGTATACATTTGGTTGTTAACTGAAAGCATGCCATTGCGCCGAGATGAGACACGCTGTGAATGGGCTGTATTCCATGATCTACTCGAATACGTACATAGTCTGCAATTTGAGGGTTGCTTTTGTAAAGAACCTGAAGAAATATAATTTAAATAGAAATAAGTCACTGCAAAACTACAGAAGTAACATTAAATAAAAGTATAGAATAAATAAATGGGAATAAATATATGGGAAAAAACCCTGATGAATGAATGAATAGAATAAACGAATTAAATGAATACAAGTTTTAGTAAATCGATAACCGCATTGATGCACAAACAAATAAACAAGACATTTAATTACGTTCTTGAATTACAGCTGATTTTCATGAATGATGGAGAAGGAAGGGGAAGCGGGTATCGATGACATTCAATGTTTGAGAATTATTGCTTCATTTCAATATAAGTTTAATGTCAAACATCGTTCTCTATTTACTTTGCACGCTTATTTAAATCCACTGGTTTACTTCTGAAACTAACTATGCATGTTAACGTGACAATACGTCAAGTCGATGAGTCGAGTTGGGCTCAAAACAAAATATTTCACTGTCGTTGACCTTGACCGCTTGTTTGACACCTAGCAACCCTTTCATCGCTGTAAACAATTTCCAGTTTACTTTGAATACAGAATGCACTTTTCGACAGTTTTCTGACGACCCGAAGAATATATAAAAATACCAATAAACTGACGAATTTTGAATGAAAAGTGCCCCCTCCCGCCCCCGTCAAAACAGGCAACGATCTTCTGGCCGATTTTCGAGGAAGACAAAATTTTATGGCGTTTCTTCGTGGTGATCGAAGTAATTCCACGGTCAAAATTCGGAGTTGCGACTCATAACACTAAGTCTATATCTAATCTATTTCTGTTGAATGAAGGTCGGCCCCTCTACACCCTCTACACATTAACCATGAAAGAGCATCTACCTGGAGCAGTGGTACTCAAATTTGTTCTCTCTGCGTCAAGACATGGACATTAATGAGCAAATTGTTCTCCATCTTATCGAAACCTTCTCAACAGATCAACTTATACCAAATAATAAACACAAATTTTAAAATCTCAATTGACTCCACTAGCTAGTCAATATTGTAGAAAAGAGAATATCTCTTTTTTCAGAAAGAGCTCGCCAGCATCGTACCACGCTACACTGATTAACAATCTCGTATCTACATGAATCGATCATCCCAAAGAATCTTGCATCCTTTCAAGACGAGCACGAGTACACCTGCGATTACATGAAGGCACGTAAATACATGTTGATGTAGAGCAAGAAGCTAACATGTGATGCACTACGAACGGTCGCAGTACCTTCAAAATTGCTTCTCCAATGCTTGCCATTTTAATAGAAAAGGTCCCATTGTTGATTCCACGGATCACATTGATGGCATCCACCCTTGAAGAAGACACGAAAAAATAACAATCATACGCTTGACCAACTTATTGTTGTGCTTCTCCTATATCCCTTCCTAACGCCACCAATTTTAAGTGTTGAAAAAATACAGTTAAATGTAGACCATACGTATGGTAATATCTTACCCCTTGCGCAACCTACTTGCTTTGTCACTTTTTGCAGTTACCCCATTGCCTAAATGTTATTGGCGAATGACGTTCTACGTAGAATGACAAATGGTACTTATCTGTCTGTTTGTTCGGGAACACCGTCCACATTTTTTAGTCTACGGGCTTTAAAGTTGCATTGTGCGACAGTTAGGATCAGGATTCTATTATGCATCAAGATGAACCTGAAAGGAATTGCATCTCTGGTGCTAGGGCTACGTAGAGCGCTGATAGCCAAGGCATGTGGTCCAGCCTCAAAGTCTTCCATAAGAGGGAATATGATGCACTAGGCATAAAACTGAAATGCACTTTTGCTATTTGGTAACGATAGCAAAAGTACACCACCGTTGGCGCAACAGGTCTTTTGGTCTACCCTAATGCATGATAAGAGAGTGAAATGTACTCTAATTTAATAGACTTTTGTTAATCTACTTTATGTCATAAAATATCACTTTGCAGTAATGTCTTCTATCCTGCATGCTATTAATGAGAGGCAAAGTTAAATGTACACCCTTCAGAAAAAGCAAAAAATATTGCAATTTATCAAAACACTAAAAAGTTACTTCTTTATAGCAGAAATATATAACTGATAACTTGTTATTTAACTGGTCATTGCACCAACTGCCTAAACAGCCCAGTTTCATCATCTAATGCAGCGAAGTGCGGATACAGTTTGCTAATACTCTGAGAAAAGCACTTCATTGTTATTGATTATACACTCGAATTATGTAAAGAACTTCTGCAAATTATCATACTCCCATATAGCGATAGAATGCTTCTTACCTCCTATCCTAACAATCCCAGTCTGATCGGCCTGAGCGCAAGCGCAAAAGGATGTTAACAAGGAAAATGATTCTAAAACGTTCACAAATACAACTGTTCATTTATTCGTTGTTCTGACCTGTGGATGCGGTGCTCCAAGGGTACATTGGTAACATCGAATTGACGTCCAACATGATCATGAAGAGTGACTCCGAATTCGGCGGTAGTGCCAAGGGGAAATGCGTGTACGTTATCTAAGGAGGCGCGAGTCGCTGACAGAGACCGTAAGCTCACCGAAGCTACAGGTCGTACCTTAAAGTTAAGCAATGAAAAGAGTTATTGCTTTACAATATTTTAATAAACCAAGTGATGGATATAAAATTCAGGTAAGGTAAGTTTCTTTAGCAACATAATAACTGAGTACTTTTGCGATATGAAAACTGTCCAGTTGAGGTACCACGCAACTGCAGATGTCGTATTCTTACCTGGTTCGACTGGCGAACCCACATCACCTTGATGAAATTAATACTGTACGATTAACAGGTATCGATGAAACCGTTTGACAGGTTGATAGGGAAACTGGTACAACTTTTTGGTGGAAATCAACCTTTTTTAATTAAGCCTCTACGACAGTGGCAAGGTTGATTGAAGGCAACAGAGAAATTTTATAGATTACGTTAAAACCTAAAATATTGGTAGCTGTGGTAAATCTTATGGTGAGGTACGACATTTGCCATTTTCGGGGAAGACGCAAATCCATACCTTCAAAATTTATTCTACACTATGAACCCATTATACAATTATTTTCTATTCATTATCAAGAGATATATGTACTAATTACCTCACACGAAGGTGGAAATAGTTAGGAATAACGAAGACACGTCTGAAAACGAAACATCTAGCTGTTACTATCAAATATTGCAAAATACAGTCAGATATTAAGAGCCCACAAAGATAATTACTACACAACTGCTGGAGCATTTACTACAATCACGTTTGACTCGATTCATTTTACAGCACTAACAAATCTAGGCACTGGTGAGTTGCCGTACGTCACTCACCAATCCAATTTTAATTCCACAATTTAAACTAGTTAAGATCTCATTTCACAGTTGTTCATGAGACCCTCGTAACAACCCAATCATATGATTTATCCTATACCTAAGAGAGCAAGTATCGCACTTGGCAAAGTAAACATCGGATGTATGGAATCAGGTATTTGATGTTTGCGTTGAGGCATTGATATCAATAATATCTCTGACCAAGGACAGACGCTGGCATCATAATCGACTTCTTTAATAAGAAGTTAAATAGATGGTGTGCATTTCTTTAGTTCAAACCCAAGAAAAGGAACTTCCACGCGGCAAAGGACACTTTAACAATTAAGTACATAATTGCAAAAGCATCTTTCAATTGAAAATTTCTGCTAAGGGTTTACAATGAACTGGCTTCCAGTCGTTTATCGTGCACGATAAGACAATCAATTAAGGATTAAAGAAGTAACGTCCAGGCAAATACGAGAAGCCATGTAATCGCAGGTAAAAATATTCCTTTAAAAATACTGCATGTGACGTTTCTTTATCTACTGTGTTGCGAAGAATATCAAAAGGTATAAACGGCTGTCGGCGCAAAAGACACGAAGTTCTTCACTAGTTTCGAAATCATTGCCAGTGATATCTGGACGCTGTAATGTCGTACAAGATATCGCTGGCATCTCCGATATCGCTACAATTTCATCATCAAAATTGAATTCTTAAGTTACAAAAGGCAGAAGCTACATTGAAAAGTGCACATAAAACCAACATGACTTTCAAATAACGATAGCGAGTTACTCAAAACATATGATGAAATTCACATATCTTGATAGCCTCATTGGGTTCCATTTGCTTTCTAAGAGGAAACTCACCTCTATATGTATGACAACACTTTGATTAAATCCAAAGTCTTCGTGTGATGTAATAAGCACAGCAACACTTCCTGAAGATGTCAAAGAAGTCACTTCCCCGTTGTTGTTGACCGATACTATGGGTTCTGAATATGTGGAGCATCCCGATATAATTTGGTACGTTAAACGAGCAAGTCCATCTCTAAAAATTAAATATATTGTACAAATTGTGAGACAACCTGGATTAAGCAGGGCCTTGGGACGCTGGAACTAAGGGAGGTATCACCCCTCAATTCAAAAATTACCCCAAAGTACAGTCGAATCTGTTTGGATACTTCGCAAAAGAACTCCTAGCGCACACACGTTAAAATAACTATTTCATGTATTATTTCCTTGCAAAAATTTCAGCTCACCTACTAAAGTATGAAGAGATGTTTTTTCCGCTTACAATGTTGCTTTCATATTAGACGACATACAAGTATTAAACATTAGGGAAAAAATCAGGCTAAATGGAAAAGTAGCACTAGATTGTGTAAAGTAGAATTGGTGACTACTTTGGTAATTTAAATATACTTAACAGAGTAATACTTTACACAAATTAGAGCTACTTTTCCGTTTAGCCTGATTTCTTGTCTCGTGTTTAGTATTTTGGACATCAGTCTATGTATCGTTTTTTGATGCGGAACTGCATTCAGCCTGGTATAGCCTTTGTGGATTCTTTAATGCTTGCTTAAATTAGACATACAAAAAGCAGGCCATTTCATTGAATCTCTTGTTTCCCTATCTCGGAGTTCCGTAGTTATCACCTTCATAAACACAAGGCTGCTAAAGCTCCATTTGCTACTCCAGCATTCATTGGAAGTGTTTACGTTCGATTGGCTCAACTCTACAAAAACTCGAGCTCATTCGCACACACACGGGCCGTTTTGAGGTCACATAATAATGGACGGCAAAAGTGATGGGATGTCTAGCAAAAATTTAATTAACTCTAGACAAAGTTACTGAGTTGAAAACAAAGTCTACTTATGACTTGGAAAGTTAGCGTGCACTTGCAAAAACACATTGGTACCTGTTCGTTCGCAGTCTCGTTGCAACACCATGTGGAAGAAGCAGCTGACCACTTTCGGGAAAAGCCAGTTTTAATTCTTCAAATACCTGAAATGCAATCGTAACTTCAATTAGATATTATCTATATATCTATTTATTATAATATGTTCAAAACCATTCTACATTTGTCGGATTCTGTGTCTTACAATTTGTTATCTAACCTCCGTTTTGAAGCAGAGCTATGGGATTGTTATACCAAGGCTAACAAGCGTTCCTGGTGGTAAATACAAACACTTATACCAGTAGTCTCCATTTACGTGCATCATAAAACGTCGAAACTAGCTCTTATCTCCTTTAAATCTATGAGTTGTTAATACCATCAACGGAAGAATCATGAAGTGTCATGGTAAGACATGCTAAATTGCCCCCCTTTGTATGCTTTGCCTATTGGCAGATTTCGTATCATTAAGACAGAAGATGGAAATCCCCTTCTCTGCTATCTATGCGCTCTTGTGTGTGTTGTGTATTGATGACAAGATGCGCATTTCTTCGCCAAATGTCAAAAAAATCGTCTTCATTTGTAGTTCTGTCTACCCAATGTATCCAAACAGTTTTTGTCATAGCTACAATTTCCAAACTTATAGTCTCTTTTCTTCCTCTTTCCTCTGTGTCCACGTCTTAGCTACAAATAGTAATACACTCAAGCGTATTCACAGCATGTTTCTTCACTGTCATACTTAAGTATTTTGCTAGCAGTTTTATTCTTAAGTTGAATGATAGTGTAGGCTTCCCTATTCATTTAAGAATTTCAGATTTGTCTCTTTCATCCTTATTTTTGAAGATCAGCGTTTAATACTGTTTAATGCGGTTTAATATGCGTTGAAGGACTGCCATGAGGAACATACTTCAACATATAGGTGTTGACAGAAAATAGCCAATACCATCAAGACCTTGTATTCCAATACATAATGTGCTGCTGTAATAACTGGTAGATCAGTAAGAACTGCTTGGTGTTAGACAAAGATGCATTCTGTCACAACTTTGTTCAATACAGTTCTGGAATATGATATGTTAAAAGTAAAAATGCCATCATCTGAGACTATTTGATGACAACCTCTCTACGCTAGTAAAATACGTTCACTCAAAAATCTTCGAAACAGCAGCTTTCAACAAATGAATTGCAGTTGGTATATAGAAAATGGGGTTGAGCATCGATACAGTTCAATGCAAGGTTTAAGAAACCAATTCAAGTAATATAGTCATTATCAATGATGTTGTTGACAAAGTTAATCAGTTTCTCATTTTGGGAAAGTGAGAATTCTGGGGCCGTTAAGGTTGTTGACTGAAGAATCCGACTTACAGACATGTCATTTGGCAGTATACACGACAAGATTTGGACAAACCTGACATTGAATGTCATTGAAGCTAAAGTCGAGGATATGCAAAGCTCTAATACGGCCAGTCACAATCTGATCAGAAACATAGTCATCGACATGAATAAAAACCTATTGCATAATAACAATCTTCCGAGTAACTACAATTAATGGGATCATAAAGGTAAAAAAACTTAGAATAACTGGATTGGAAAATAGCATCATTAACATTATTTATAAAAGAATGTTTAAATGTTTGTCGAAAGCCTCAGGATTCTGTGGTAAACTTAATCATTCGAAGCCTCCCTTTCGATGGAAAATATGGATTGAAGTGATTCGGCAAGAGACTATACCTCCAACCAAGTTATCACTCAAAAGACCACGACCATTTGTACAGAAAATGTTATGTAGGGAGGAGAAAGTTACATAAGCGGGTGTTGGTGCAGTCTCGAGCTACGTTGGCTGGAAAACAGCGTTGAGTAAACCAAAAAGGGGTCGGCGTCGCATGTCTAGATTTCCATTGCCATGGCTTGGGGCAAAATACGACGTAATAAATAGCATATGAACGTATAAATTTTACTTCTATAACATGCTACATGACAGCTGAAAATTTACGCTTTGCAAAGAAAGACGAAGTCATTGCCCCTCGAAAGGACCTCAGATGACCCCTGGTTAAGGAATATCACGCATGGTTATCTGACGAATGCAAACGGAAAGGAGGGAGAGTGACCAAAACCTGGCGCAGTACCATCTGTCAGGACCTACTCAGGCTATATTTAACTGTGATCGGCGCAAAGGTGTATGCAGTAGAACACATTCAACAGAGGCAGCTTGTCACCTTACGTTCTACATGGAACTGGGGAACTAAATTTACGTAGGTCCCAAGAACAAAGTTAGAGAACAGATCTGGTCACACAAAAGTTTCTTTACTTTCTTTTCTTTTCTTTACTTGATAAAAGTTCACTTCCTTTCTGATTACATAACATGGATTGTGCAATCGCGGGCTACAGAATCTTCATAGTAACGTGAGAAATCACACGAAAATTTTTGGTTTTGACAACTAGCAATAAAACAGTCTGCTTTTAGGATATCCAAGTCAAACATACCCTTCTCAAAATAAAGGATGAAGATGCTCTGCTACATCTGTCTTTGTGGTTCTTAACCTGGATCTACCAGGTCAGGAATATGAAGCCATAACTAAGCATACAATGATTCAGGTCACTAGTTAATTATTATATGAATCCCCTTAGCGGTATATAGAGAGCAGGGTAAACAGATAATAAAATTTAGGGTCTTTAATTTCTCTGAATTCTTGTCTATCGTTAATTCGATTCCAGTTTCATTTTAGAATATGGGCACGTTTCAATCCTGTAATTGAAGCAAGTAACTATACCTAAATCCTTCCTTCCTACGAGATCCTCCATCGATGTACTGTGCCATCACGGAGGGGTGCTAATGCGTTTCCGCACTAACACGGCACGGTACGACACGACACGGAATGCGGCACGGCATTGAAGTATTTGGGTTTCAAAGTACAGAAAGGTAACCGTTCAAGGATAAATAAAATATGATTACTGTACTTTGATACTACAATACGCCCAGTTTTGTCGGGTTCTGTATCTCCTACAACAGAACTTCGATGTGCTCATGGATTTGAAACCGTATTACTTAACTCTGTACATAAAATTAGCGCTTGTTCCGTCAGTATGGAGAAGTTAAGTGGGATGTTATAATCATAAAAACATATTCTCGTCCAATCTTCGAGTGGCACGTCTCAAACACAGGTTGTCATAAGAATTGGTTTGAAAGGTTCCAGAGCTTTATCTAAGCTCGCTTCCAACTGGCAAAATCTCACGTGGAACGCCTGTGTTCAGCAAACGGGAGTTAACCAGTAAAGTTTATATCCGAATTTCCTTCTTCTTTCCTCCTCGCCTTTGTTATCCCTCTGACTTCTTTCTATTGTGTTTGGCACATAGTGTAGAGTTAACTCTTTCAATTTTTTTCTCTTGAATACCATTGATTGCTATGTGTCCAGGGCCAAGCCACACTCCAGAGCAATTGATCAATAGCTCTTGGAAACACAGCTTACCAAGTGTATGGTACCTCCAAACCCGGGTTGTAGAATTTAATATGACGGCCTCTTATTTTCCAATAGACAGACATCCCCGGAGCAGTGTCAACGATTTCGTTTTAATTTCAGTTTAATATCTTCCACACTGAAACGTCTGAATACACTGCTCATATAATCAGATAAGATGAAAGAATGACGAAACTCCTGCACAGCTTGAATTTACCTGTTATTTTTTGGTTGATGCCGAGTCCTTGTCCTCCCATACATCAGAAGGGGCATTAGGGATTGGCTATATGCTGCATTATCAGTTGGTATCTCAAAATTCCTAGAGAGCTTTTCATTGTTCATTCAGTCATGTTTATAAAAGTTTGGCACGCCTAAACAGATACACACGAAAAACAACAGGGAAAATCTGTAGCTTTACCTGGATCTGAATTTCATCCTCCAGAACAGCACCTGCCGCAAATCTTCCATCGTGCTCTTCGGCTACTTCTACCTTTAAATGGATTGTAGTTTGACCCGGGTTAACCGAGCTCAATGTCACCCGAAAATCTTTTTCTCTTTCAACAGCTATCCCAGTCTAAAAGTGAATTTTTAAAAAAGTCTATGTAAGAAACACAAGATTCAAAAAGCAGAAAGAGGTGTTGGGATGAAATCAAGACAACACTCCGAGTCCTTTCACGACGGTTTGGGCAATTTTATGACAATTCTTTGGGAAAAGGGACTGCCTTTCCCTTTTTCATGTGCATATAAATTGATGGCATGTTCCTCTACAATAAACTATTATGTTGTAGGAGACACCTAAAATATCACAATC
>JAAAKL020011984.1:0-13325 GCA_010016065.2 Carybdea cf. marsupialis auct. non (Linnaeus, 1758)
CTAACGGTTCTATAAAACACGGCACTAATTGTACCATGTGATATTGTCAATGAGATAAAAGAATGTGGGATAAACAAATTTGAAAATGTTTTTCTGGTGTGATGGTTTGAAATCCTCTTTCCTCGAAAATATTTCCAATGGCCTCTGGACTGATTGGCCGTATGGTAGTCCTTGGGCCATGTCACATGGGGCACGGATACTGGCCTTAACAATCGTGTAGAGGTGGACGTCGGTGTCCACCGTTAGAGGACTGTGAACTAATGAGGATAGTAGAGAAATGAGATTATGAGGTCATCGTGGATAGAGAATATTCCACTGATACCTGGGTCACGGGTTGAAAATCCGGTATTGACATGCATTCCAGCTCCAAAATATGTTGCGAAGTCTGGTGTAATATTAACGAATCACACAAGCAGCAAAGATTGGCGTTTTCAGTCAAATAGAACAAGGTGAACGTAGAAAACCGGAACAAAAAGGAAAGAACAAGCAAGTAACGCGAGAATATAACAAAAGCTGTTTCAGGGGTACTTTTCGCTATCATTTTTATTGTACTTTGTTGTGTTTAATGGTGGGAAGTCGTTTATGACTTCTCAAAACATTCCCACCCCCATCCCCATATCACTGTCTCAACCCCTTGTTTCGTAAAAGCTGGAAGTTAAGTACTGTACTGTGTTTTTGGTGGAGTCGATAGAATAAAATAAACATCGGAGCTAACAGACAACTCCTGGACGCCACTTCTTAACATGGACGTAATTGTTAAAATTATCAACACATTATCAATTTATCCGTGATTGATCTTTATCTTAACCATCTACTGTCTTGCCAACTAGAACAATTGTACCGTCTACTGCAAAGAATACGTGGAACTTGAAATAATTTACAAGATTGCACCAAAAGAACGATCTGGATTATTTGGCAAGGTTACGTCTTTTTCGTCTTCTTCTTCTTCCTCTCAATCCCGTAATCTTTAGAAGTCGTTGGGGCGCTGCGGTACGAATAATATCTCTTCACACCTGTCTCTCCTCTGCCGATATTAATGCCTGTCCTGGTGTAAGTATAAACATGCAGTGTAAATTTATATCTGGTACACTGTCTCGATCTTGATGGCAACAAGCTTATAACGCATTGCATGGCTACGCTCAGGCAGGAAAATGTATCATATCAAGGGAGTAATCAGGAACAATAGGTTCATATGCGTTCAGAGACAAAGTAAATACCCCATTTTGGTTTTGAAGGATAAAGCAATGGCATTGGGAGAAAGCCGCTGTGAGAAGCAAGTTGAGATGGCTCAACTTTGTATAGGACCGAAGCAGAGAAAATGCCCATAGTAATAAAAGTAGGAAAGACTCTGTCATCACGTCAGAGCTAAAGATTTGAACAGAGATTATTATGGAGTTTAGGCAAAAGATAAGGCTAGTCAAGGTATCCATAAGGGTACGTATAAAGGTATGGTAATGTTGGCGCCGTTAGGGTGCACTGAAACATCAAGAAATAGAATTCATCAGCTGAAGCAGCAAAATTATTGATGTTGCATTTCCTTCAATTTGTACTGGCATCTCAAATCTTGCCAATAAGCTTGTTCGTTGGAACTTATTTTAGTTTACACATGCTGGAGTACACAAGGAACACAATATGCAGAGGAAGAATAAAACTGCTTGGACGCAAGGTATATCAACAAGAATTTCAAGGTGTATCAATAAAGGTACCAAGGTATATCAACAAGAATTTCAAGGTGTATCAATGAAGGCACCAAGGTGTGTCAACATTTCTCGCCTTGTTTGTACACATGTTTACGTGCGCAAGCTTATCTACTTTGTCAGCAAATGCAGCTTGATTTGAATGATCGCGTCCGTAATCTGAAGTGACTTGAGAGACTTCTGATAGTAGGATGAGGTTGTAGGAGAGTAAAAGTCGGGAAAAACGAGAGCCAAGTGAACCCGGAAATAGAAGGAAGCATAAAAAGGAACATCCGGCTTTCAAATAAGTAGTAAAGTTAAACAGCGTTTTAGAAAACTATGCACTCGATTACAGGAGAAAGTTTCCTGCCTATGTTCCCTTTCATAATTCTGTGTTTCTAAAGCGACTCTCCGCATACAATGACATCACAGGAGGTGCTTTATGAGGAGATACTGAAGGGAGCATCTATATTTAAGATAACTGACTAAGGGGGTCAGCGTTTCTAGAAAACAATGCAATCGCTTACAAGATTAAGTTTCCTGCCTATGCCCCACTTTAGGATTCTATGTCTAAAACGAACGTCCTTAAACGCATAAGAACTAGTAGTTGTGTATAAAGGGGGAATATGTAAGCTCAAATGCGTCCATTTTGTCGCCCGTTAGACATTTTGTTGTTCAAACGGGTGGGGTATTATATGAGCAGGGGAAAAATTACGTTCTAATCTAACCTAATCAACGGGTGGAAAGTGTTGATGTATAGATACATCTCAAGACATGATTCAGCAAAAATTGTTAAAGTTCAATGTCCATGCCTGTTCTAACATTTTCCCTACAGTTGAATCCGAGATTCTTATTAGAGAGAAAAGACGGAGAAGACAAGTGGTGATACGTTAACATGGCTCAAGAGAAAGAAACAGTGCCCCGTTAATTTTGAACATGTGTAAGTGATACTTATTGTCATGGCCGTAGATGCAGGGGGACGGGGAGCACTCGTCCCCCTCACTTTTCAAAATCGAGGGGCAACAGCTGCTTTATTCCCCCCACTTTTGGGCCCAGAAATGTCAAATTGCCCACATTTAATCCTACCCCCCTCATTCTTACAGCGATCTGCGCCCATGCTTATTGTTTCGATTTCATTTTTGTAAAAAGTTAGAGAACAGAAATGAAATCGTGAAATCAAATATTATGGAATGATTGCAATGAAATTAAGTAGGTAGTTGCAATTTGGTGACCATATTTTGAACAGAGATATAATAGTAATACAAGTGGGTATTAACCTTTAGCACTGCTCTTCTCACGTCGCACCTCTTTTTGAAGTTCCTCTCCTCATCCTCTGCCTAAAAACTCGTTTTTATGTACGTGCGTTAGTCCGTATCTGTTTCCTTAATTTAATGAAAAGTTGCAGTTGATGGCATCTCTGTCATTTCTGATGCTCCCATCAGCATCATGTCGATGTATGAGAAAGTACGAAGGCTGGACTCAGTCTAAACTCTCCGAACACTCAGATTAAGGTGAACAAAATGGTACACCTTAAATGGTAGCGAACTTATTATCATAGCACTAGATCAAGTTAGACGGAGACTACTTATGATACCAAGTAACTCGAATCATGAGCAGAAAAGCCACGTCAATTTCAACAAGTCCTTAACCTGACAACTATTCGAAAAGCTGAGGAAAATAGGGTAGTCGTGTCTCTCAAGAAAGCAGAACGAAAGACTAGTTTCTGCTACAATCGAGTCCGTATTATCATGATTATAATTTCAGATATTCCCAAGATTGGTCTTATACTTTGGTAGATGAGCTACAATGTCGGACCACAACCAAAGGTCCGTGGTAATGTGGCTTCTTTTTCTTTCAACTACACTTCATGTCCAATACTTTTCGAATTATTCGTGCTGTTCCAAGTAAACAATATTTTTGTAGCATTTCAATTGTCATTTCCAAGTCCAGCTTCTGTATCCATTTCTGGGATTGTTTTGTCACTGCCCCTAATGCTCTTATTACAACTGGCATAACTTGAACATCCTTCATTCCCCACATCCTTCATTCCCCACATCCTTGCAATTTCATATGTCAAGTCACAGTAATAGTTGCACTTCTGTTGCACTCTTGAAATTAGATGCTACGTCTGTTCTACCTTCTGGTAAAACTTGAATGTTCATATTCGAAAAACAATTGATACTTTTGAAATGTGGGTATACAGAAGATTGCTAAAAGTACCCCACACCGCACACATCACAAATAAAGATGTATTAGAAAGAGTTAAAGAGAAATGCGGTTGGCTGAATGAAAAAGTAAAGAAGAGAAAGATGGATACAAGATAAGAAAGAACAGACGAGAAAAGGCAAGAATAAGTTACCTAAGAAGATGGGTAAGACCAAGAAAAATTAAAATCGGTCGGTGACACGATGTTCAGTCTTCATTTCCAGATGTACAAAAAACGGGTAAATTGTTCAAATACCGATTGTCGCATGAACTGATATTTCACGAACGGTATACCAAGAGTAATTATATGCCCCGTCTGCTAGTTGAGCATTCGATGAGATTTAGTGGTTATACTCACATACTAACGAAATGCAGCAACTTAGAGGATGCAAGTAATCACAGACAAGAAGCTATGGGAAGTGTGGCAATACGGGCGAATAAGCGAATTCTTGGTTCTTACTTTAGTGAGGATTCTCTAAATGGTAAAGAACGAATGTAATGCGTGGTTCACATCGTTGTCGATTCAATGAAATGTCTCAGCATCAAGCAGAGTAACAACGTATGCCTGGAAGCAATGCTAGATTGTACTATATACTTATGGTATTAACTACAATACCTCTCAATGATAAAATACTATAAGTGAATGTAAGTAGAAGTTATGGAATACTTGGCATATCTGTGAAAGGGTCAACTAAACTAAGACGGGGCCAATGGGGGTCATTGTGTCCTATTTGCACTCATCAAGAACCAATATTTCACTACAGAAAAGATCATCTGCAATTGGTAAATTATTTTTGAAGTCTGAGATCGTTCTTTCGCAACGTTAATATGTGAAATATGCAAATTTTGCATTCAAATTAATATCTTTTCCCCACTTTTATTAAAGATCCAACCTTGGATTCAGAATCAGCAGCTCTATTTGCTACTCCATTGTTACCCCCCTGCCATTTAACAAAATAAAGGAAGATGTCATTTACTTTGTAGAACTCACTGCTTCAATTCAAATATTCTATGTTTCAATTCTTTCATTGTAAGAGTAGATCTACAAATTTCAAGCCCACGATTTCAAGTCATGATATTGGACTTGGTGGAATCAAAAATTTTATTACTTGTCACAGTTTTTAAAATTTTGCACTGCAAAATTTTACGAATCATATATTTAAAACGATTGGCTTTTCTTCCTCTGCTATATATAAAATTTAAAGCTATTCTTGTCGGAAAATGGCCTCGGTGATCGATAGTCCCTTTGAAGAGGAAACAATAAGTACCGATTTGAAGTGTACGTGTTAAAAAAGGCAGCCGCTCTTGATGCCAGGGATGTTGTTAACTCTATTACGTCGGTACTTTTGACTCCGTGTCAAATGAAAAGAAACCAATTAAAATATGCCAAGTGCGTACATTCGTATACGTGTGAAATGGTTTAATAATACTAAGATCCTTGAAGAAGACAGGCAGACGTGTTTCTACGTACCTGAGAAGCTAATCAGTAACCGATTGATAAAAGAAGAGTTTCCAATACGGTAAGTGCGTTTAGATATGACTGTATTCTAGGCATCCCTTTCTACATTTTACCAGATCTGTCTTGTCAGGAAGTGGGGGTCGATAACGAACTTTCACACTTCGACATCTCTAGTGACATTTAGCCTCATTTCATTGAAGCCTAGAATGCTTCGTTATAGTTAGGCGTTTTTCTGCAAGTCACTGCCCCTTTTTCTCCAAATGTTGACAGTCAACCATCAACTATGAGGCTGTTGGGAGTTTTTCTAAGTTAATCCTGCCTACTACTTGTCGTGAAAATTGTATTCTTGTAGGTTTCTGCATTATTTTATCAAATAGTAGAGGGGCGGGGTAGCTTTGTCGATAGAAAGCTGGCCTAGAAAGCAGCGTCCAGATGTATATCTCTTTCATCAATATGAACATTAGTACTGCAAACCAAAGAAGAAAACGGGTACTTGTCAGTAACTGGGGAAGACTAAAGGCGGTTAAAAATGAAACTGGTCACCCTGTGTCACCATGCCGTGAATCAGGGATATGATAAATAAAAGTAGATACGTTTCTGCATTATCTTATCACATCCCGTACTCTATATAACTGAGTACGTTTTCCTTTTTATCTCATAATGCTAACCCTTCAGAAGAACAGAGCTGCTGAGGCTAAACCGATGTATACCATGCTGTGACTGTTTCAGGTACCACATTTAATCAGGACAACTTTCACTTTTTACATGTAACAATTTCCTGACCACAATTGCTTTCTATTCATACAAGGAGAATCTTATGTTTAATAGATTTTGCTCTATAAAGCAAAATACCGAAAGTTAAGAATTTGCTTCGAGACAAATGAGTACTTCCTTGACTTCACGTTGTTTTTTAACTAGGTTAGTTTTGATACGCCATTCTACTTTTCTTGACAGTATACTAATGGTGGAAGTGAGCGAGCAGCCGTTACCTCTTCTCGTGTTTTCTTTATCAATCAAATTGTTTACGTACACCCTTTTCATCGAGATGAGTGCTAATTCGTATTTTTGTAGGCCTTACAAGCAATTTGTAAATATCAAATCGAGTTTTGGACCTGTTATAGGCTCCACGGGAATGTTGAATAGAAAACCACCTTGCTATTAATCCATTTCAACCAAATAATTTGTTTTTCTCTAGAAGAGAGGTACTTTGTAAAGTTTGTTTGGTAACGTTTAGGATACGATGCTATTTTTTATGTTCCTAATTTTGGAACATCCGTGAGCAATTTATCCTTTTTTGATTAAGCATGGACATGTTGGCATTTTATTCATGATAAAAATGTATTGAAGTGTTCCATACTTATTATGAAAACTCTGCATTTATCAGATTGTAGCTTGAGATAAATGACGAGATAAACTGAGTATTTTTATACAATTTTAAAAGTGTTGTTAATTCGAAAATATGAAATGGTTTGCAGACGTAGAATAATGATATGCCATAAGTCGCTTGTAAAAGCAAACCGATCTCATTAAGAGAATTACATACAGGGGAGCAGTTCAAAATTCACTATTGATTGAGCGAATAAATGGCCACACCGTTTTTGACAGATAAAATTTAGCCTTTTCTCAGCTTTAATCCGCCAAGGGTACGACCCTCTCCTCGGCCTTGACACTAATGAAAACCTACCGCCGGACTTGTTATAGGTAGGCAAGTAGCTTTCATCAAAGAGCTTATAACTGGAAATTGTTTTCCAAGTATACGTATTCCCAGTCGGAACCAACGGCGTCCGTTCAAAACTAAATTATTTTTTATATCAAATTAAACGAAAATATATGCTATTGTGGTGGTGAACAAACGACAAATATCACTGAAATGCAATCTTGTCGTAGCAAGTCGTCAGCCTGTACACTTGGACAATTTCAACTACTTGGGGAGCATACTGAGAACAGATGAAAGAGGTAACATGGAACTAAGCAGTAGAAGAGCGCAGACAGAGGAGAAATTGATGAGGGTGTCCGGTGCCCAAAGTGGAGTATTAACAGCTTTTTAAATGCGTTATCGGCAGATGTTAAGAACTACTGGGATAGCGTGTTGATACAGTTGCTAGCCAGATGAACAAAAAAACATGTAGAAATAAAGCAGCAAAAGAAGGGAAAGGAAGAAGATCATGGAAGACCGGATGAGAAAGAGATAGGGGGAAAGCATGTAAGGGAAGGGACTGAGTCGGAAAGGCGTGTGTGCCAAGTAGAAATGAAGAGCGTACAATGTTCATGATACGTTTTTTGAATGGCTGATAAAAAGAGCTCAGACGAATGGGACGAGGATTTGTAATCAGTTTCCGGTTGTGACAAATACACAATATTATAGGTTAACGTTTTTATGTCGTCATTTTGTTCTAACAGTTTTTTCTAATCAATTTTTTCCTTCTTTGTTCCTCCGAAGGGTCAAACGGAGGTAAAAGCAACTGGAAAAATATGATTACGCCCTGCATCGCATTTTTGCTGTTAGCGACACAGATCGCTTTTGGTACGATTTATCCAAATGTTTTAATAGCGTTAAGTAGAAGTTAGATATCGAGTGTTACTTTTTTTGTAATGAGACACTGATCATGGCAAATCGTCCGGGAGAAAACAGGAAAATTTTTCGAGAAGAATGTACAGTTAATGCAATGATCATAGCTCCAAAATAATACCTGAATTTTTGCTACGGGTTAAATGGCACGTTTTAATTACAACGATCCTCACGTGTTATTTGCAACAGCATAAAACCATCCGCTTCAACCGTTTTGCTGTAACCAGCGTCTGGCGAAAGGCTTTGAAAAAGCGAGTCTGTTACTTAATGGTATTTATTATTGAAACAAGTAAGGCGGTATTTGGACGATTATGGTAAATCTAGCTGTCTCGTCTAAATAACCTTGCTATTCCAGGAATCGGAGGTCTTCCATTGTCAAAACACGTTATCTAAAAGAGGTAGAGGTTTACTACACGAGTTTAGACGGACTATCTCTTTGGATTTTCTACAAATACATCGTCTTTTCCATTGTATTGAAGCGAGGTTGTTAAACACACTTTAGACAAGCATATTCAAAAATCTGCTTACGACAATTCCAGATTTAAAGCTTCATGTGAAAGACCATGGCTAATTCAAGCGGTTTTCCACAATGATTTAAATCTCGATTGTTCAACTGTAATGCTGCGTGACATAATTCATTGTTTGTATGGCTGGTATACGTTCATTTACACTATATAGCATTTCACATCTGGAATTTTTCCCCCACCGAAAAGGTAAACTGCTGCACGGCTTCCATGAGTTTAATTTGCGTATGATGTGAGCTCGAGCGAAATCATCTTTCTGTAAAACTTTTTTTTCCTTTGGATTTTGTCCGGTAACTAAAGATCTTTCCAGGGCCTCACAAAAAGATCATTGTTTCACATTCAGTATCCCAGCCACTGTTGTTTCGTTCGCTCTAGAAGTGCAAGCTTTTCAGCTGTTATAGCATCCACCCGGGTGTCTTCCAATTGCATACAGTCCTGGGGTAGAAACGAATGATGGCCTAGACCTGTTTTGCTTCTTGAATTCAATCGGAGCAAAGAAGGAGGGCTTTATCGAAGAGGTGTTTGGTTGATTCGAGTTAAAGAAACTTTACATTGTTACTGATTTGCTTTACATTACTGGTCTTTTTGTTTAATGAATGGAACAGAGACAGCAGAGTGAAAGAAACACGACGATAGCACGGTTGTAACTCAAGAGAGATCATTCTTGTGGATAGCATAATCGAAACATTTCCTCAGCAGAAACTATTAAGGAAATGGGGTAGGATAGTTGAAATGCTTTTTATGTTACAGAACTAAGTACAAAACAAAATAAAATGAATAAAATCCGTTTTGTACTTAGGAGCTTTTTGTCGTTTGATACATATTGTCAGAATGGAATACAAAAGGGACGAAAACAAACTTATACCCAGCAGTGTTTTCAAAAAAAGACGATCGGAATTTGAATTGCCAGTTGGGTGTCTGGTTATACCAATCAGTGTCTATCAGAAGTATATGATTGACTGAAAAGGTAGTCAAATTCTGATAAGCTCCCTTAAATCACACCTTAACGAGGTTTCATTCTTTGTATTTTGTTTTCCGTTCTGACCGTTTGCGCTCTGACGAGTTTCAGAACAAAATTTCTTTTAAGTACAGAAATTGTTTACCATGACTTACTAGTGTAGTTAAATGATACAAGGGGATATGAAAGTGCTAAAGCAGGTGGAATATCACGCAATTTAAGTGCGTGTTCATGAAAGCTATATAGTGTTGGCTACATTAACTTCCAGTTGTGAATCATGAACACTTAATACTGAACAAAGAATCAGTGTGTTCGAGATGAAATGCTGCCGACAAGACCTTTAAATACCATACACAGCTTACAGAAATAACGCAAATGTAAACGAAGAAACAAAGAAAGGAATAGGTATGTAGCGGGGGTGGTTCTGCTGTGATAACATTGTGTAAGCGATGAAAGAGTGCATCGGGAAGAAAGAACAGTAAGGAACAAGGACTGTCCACCTGGAGTTAATGGATACAAATGCCTCAGCATTATCGAACGCTTTACTTTACTTTGCGAAGTAATGTAATATGATGCCAAATCTTATTTATTTCATTTTATTGCACTTTAAATTTGTACCTATACGGTTTACCCTGCCAAGTAAAGTCACACTTAACCTCACTTAAGTAGCTTTTAGAATAATTAGAAGACCACAATTCGATAGAATGATAATTGTTTTAGTGTAGGACTTTCTTCATTTACTTTAAAGGTGTTGAAGGAATCACACAGAGTGAAAGAGGTAAGATTATTAATTTTGCATCTATTTGTGTACCTAGAAATGTAATACAGTTTTTTAAATAGTACTAAAGACGGTGTCTCTGCTATTTTATTTGTAGAAAAAAAGCCCTCAAACTTGTATTCTGCTTTAATGATGACATATATATTATAAAAAGTAACTCCAAAACAACAGCAACAATGATAATAACAATAACGATATTAATGATTTACTGGAGTATTACAAACAACATTCCAAATAACAACATATGATGTTGAAATTGCTTTTATTTGATGTTTCAATTGCTTTTTTGATATTTTGAGCGTTTTTTTATTCTTCATTTATCGTTTCTCAAGGTACAACCGTTATTAAAATGTACTTTTTATCGTGACTCGCATTTCTCATTAGGATATTTCAAACTGCAATTAAACTACAATTAGCGGCGGAGCCACGGGGGTGTATGTGGGAGTAAATACACACCCACTTTTCTGGGAATCGGGTAATTTTGATTCGACCGTCGGGTGGTCAACTTGCTTGTCTTTGTGAATCAGTCCAGATTACAACTGGGTGATGAATGGTCGTAGACGCATCTGCCTTTTTGGTGGCATGCGTAACTGGTCTGAATACCGTCGGTAAAGTAACCACGGAATTACCTTGCAACTGTCAACAAGATGGAACACAACTTTCAGAAACCAACGCTTTGTTTTGTAACGTGTTCGGTACAGTGATGCGAGCATATCTGCTAAATCCACGCCACCCATCGCCGAGTTGTAGTCTTTCATTATATCAGGGCAAGGAATCAACTCCTTTGTTTTGTTCTTCGTGAATCTCTCGACTTTCGAAGTAACTGCACTTGCCTGGTATGTTGAAGGAAGTTGAACGGACTTATTATCATACCAGCGAACAACGATGATGCCAGAATTTGCATCTATACGGTTATCATGCGAGCCTCTGCCTTGTTTCTTCAGGTCCTTCTCAGACAATAGTGGGCAGTTGGTAATGCGATTTGATTTTGTTGTGCAAGTTGTCAAGGTTTGAAGCTGTTTAAGATGGATAAGAAGGTCCAAGCTGCTAAACTAGTTATCGAAGGTTAACATTCTTTGGCAGATCTTCGCATAACTTCATCACTACATTGTAAGATGAACAGTTCTGCTGCCCAGTGGTATGTGACCCAGGGTATTGAAAGAAATCGTGATTTATACCACTCTGGCTTGCCCTCACCAGCATTTTTAATCCCCACTTCGTTGGCTTTTCGGGGTTGTACTGACAGATACCACTTGTTCGCATTTTGGCTGGAATGATTTGCTCGTCCATACTTTGATTTACTTACAGCACAATTATCCCGTACTCTGTAGTTTTTGACATATTGTTGACAGCATGGAATGACTTGCGAAGAGCTCTATATCGGTACAGAGATATAACATCTGCGATAGCTGGGTATCCAGTTTAAACTGTTCAACTTCCAATATGCTGATAGGGACAGACGTACCCTGTTTCTGTGTGCTGTAAAGGTTGGTCTGTTCAGCTATTAAAGCACTTATGTCATCAGTCCAAAATAATTTGAAGAAGTTCAGCGGAGTCATTTGTTCAAGGTCATGGCTTGGTGGCTGCTTAAATTTTGTCCCTTGAATTCCGTGTTGAGTCCTTGTAGATCCATTTTTCTCCAGCGATGCGCACGTTTCTCTCTGCCAGGTACTTTTGAATGCCTTGTATTGAGTAAAGTCCAACTAAGAGAGAAATATTTCCTGAAAATTCTGCAGGAAATGGTAAGGATTATCTGTGGTGTCCGCTAGAAGTAAACACTGAGGACCAACATACGATCCGTTAAAAAAAGGTGTGCTACCAAACGATTTCATTGAGAAAAAACAAGGATGAACAGGGAAATTTACTCTCGTAGAGCGTAATATTATCATTGATAGATACGTCGGCATGCATGAACTGTCCGATTACCATATGGGTCTACCTAATTAAAATCAGATTACAACACTGTACGGACATTTTGTGATGTTACTAAACAAGGGTGCCCCTCCACGATTTGTTAGCCAACCCCCTTCTAAAACTTTCTTGGGACGCCTGTATGTCCGGAAAATTCCTGTTTTCTTTCGAAAACCATCTGACGTTAAACGTTTTATAAGCTGCAGCACTGCCTGTGCAAAGACGAATAAGCCCCTTGTGAAAATATTTCAGCTTATTCCCAGCCCCATCGAAAAATATCACGTGCAAAATATATTTTATATAAAAAGGAAGAAGTGGCCGGAATACATCCAGTATGCTCCTTTACCAAGGTATTGTCTCAATAAAATGAAGTCAAGAGAAGTAGTTCCGCCCCCCCCTCTCTTAAAAAGTAAGCTTGCCTTACGATCCCCTAGCAACGGCGAGCCAGCTACATTCTTGTGCCTGTGTAAGGTAAACTTGGCAATAATCCATCTGTCAGCTCCACATATCAACGCAATTTCATAACCACCGCGACTCAAAGTTGCCATTTGGCAACCAATAAATTTATAATCATGTGGCATACAATCAGAATCAAATAGAGACACTCTGCTTTTATCGGAGGAAAAGGGTACTATTAAGTAGCAAAAAGGAAAGGATCTTGCACTTACCATGTGTACCATTAACATTGGTATCAAAGGTAACAAGTCACAAACCTCACAAACTATTCTGAGTCTAGAAAGACCCACAAAATTCTTCCGCAGCAAATATCAACCATCTTTGAAAGGAAGCATGACGACCGAAGGCCATATTAGGCAACCGATTCTCTGCTATTTGCACAAGCAATTGCCCATATATAGCCAGCATACGTTTAGTGCTCAGATGGTAACTGTGTGCCTCAAAGGGTTAAAGATCGACAACACTTATTTTTACATGCTTATAAGTAATTTAATCTTTGTTTTCTTTGAACCTTACTGAAGAAGGTATCTTTCACACAAGGGTGTGGCCCCAAGTACGTAGGGCGTGGCCACGGAATTTTCATATCCCACCTCCAGTTGTGGACCACTGGTGCCGCCGCTGAATAAAATGAAATTTACGTAATGATATTATTAAATTTTTGTCCCAATTCGATATTCAAGTAAATGAAGTCTGAAAATGTACTTGGACGATATAAGAGATTACACTACCGGTATTCGAGCACGTTGTTATGGCGCCGGTCACAGGTTCGAATCACGTGAATGACATGTT
>JAAAKL020011985.1:0-13325 GCA_010016065.2 Carybdea cf. marsupialis auct. non (Linnaeus, 1758)
GGCGATTGGAGGGAAACAAAGAGAAGAAAGGCTGTGATGGTTCGGGCACGTACAGAGAAGAGAGGAAGAACGTATAGGAAAGAGAGTACTAAGAATGAACCGCCCTGGGAGGAGGAGAGGAAGGCCGAAGAGAAGATTTTTAGATACTGTAAAGCAGAATATGTTAGTTACTGGCGTGGAGATGGAGGGTGTGAACGACCAAGTGGACAAGAATGATCCGCTGTGGCAACCACCCAAGAAGGAATAAGCCGAAAGACAAAGAAGAAGAAGAACAAGAAGACGAAGGAAGGAAGGAAAATGGATGGAATAATTTGGAGATGGTTTAGTGCTACAAGTATCTAAGGTTCGGTTGGTAGAAATGTCAAAAGAATCAACATGAAAACGATAGAGAATCAATACACTTCCGATTTGCTTTATAAAAGATTAGATAACTTGAAAGTTTCATTAAGACGACATGATTTGCAGAAATGTAAGAAATTGGTAAAAACGTCTTCAAACTTGATACTTTCAAATTATCTCTTCTCCAGGACACTCCGTAGCTCTTAATGGTCTTTGGACTCATCGATCTCGGGACTGCAGTCTTTTCTTGGTCAAGTCACATGGTGCAGAAAGGCTGCTCTATAAATTGCTTAAAGTTGAATGTCAATGTCCACCGGCGGACGATAGGGAGCTCATGTACCGACTAGGGAAAAACGAACTTTATTATCACTGGTCACCAAAGCTAAGTTGGTAAAGCTGCACGCAGCGATTGTGTGGGTCCCGGGTTCCAAGTCAATTGTCGACATTTTCACTTTTCCCGAGCATCTCAAACTTGATAACTTAAAACCTAAATATTTGGAATCTCAAAATTATTGGTATTTGAAATTATTTTAGATTGAGGTGATGGTTTGTTGAATTTAAATTGAATAGAATTAACAATGGGCTACACCGACAAGGCATCAGAGGGTTGTAACATTGGAAATGAATTGGATTGGAGTGATGAATTAACGATTTTAAGTTACATGTTTGTTTTCATAAACACGCAAAACCATTGTTTGAGAACAATGAGCCAATTGTTCGGCCATTGTCTTCGAATTAAAATCCCTGCTAGTGTGTGCTTATATATGTTATGCTTATAAAAATAACAACACGTAGATTGGATTTATGGGATATTACATCGATAAAAGGTTAATAGAATTTCAATGAATTTTGGAATGGGTTGAAAAATTATTGAATTGATTGTTAATTGGAGAAGTAAAATGTTAAGATGATATAAAGACATTTAATAAATTTGGCCTTCTTTTTTTATGGAAAGCTGATACAACGACAAAAATCAAATAGCAACAAACTGTAGCTTATTGAATCTGAACTCCAGGGACGTCATTAACTGATCTCTAACGGCAAGGGATGTGGGACCATGGTTCATGCCACCCCTTTCAGGTCAACTAGGCTTGCTTACAACACTTTAATTACTACTATCTTTAGACTTTATATCTTAAGTATTAGAAAGTGTGAAAGCTTGTCAGTACTTTTCAGTAGTAAATTTCAACTGGAGTATATGACGTAGACGGGAAATCAATATTTCAAGTAAAGCGAGTGTTTTGCAAGAGGCGTTGGCACCATATCAAGTCAAATGTTACTGAGGTTCCAGAGTACAATTCTAATATCAAAGTACTCACTTAAATTGAAAAAAATACACCAAGATTAAGACATTAGCATAAACAATAAACAAGATACACAAAGATTAAGGGAATACAAAAAGAGAAAGGGGAAATAGGTTTTGGTAAAAATAAATATGTTCTCAGTACAAAGAAGTTGAGATCATCATTTATGTATGAGCTGAGGAAGATGACACAAAATGGTCAAATGAGATGGAGAGAACACTTAAATGCACCCGGTTGAAATGTTGTTCACGGTTTCATTTTAATGCGGGATTAACGTACCAAAAATACGTACCATTGTGGTGGGATGATGTTACAAACCAGATATTGAATGTCAAAGCTATTGCAATGAATGACAGACGATTCAAAAGAAAAAATTAATAGAAAAAATCACAATAGAAACTGCAAATTGTACAACCAATGGCGGTTTAAGGGGAGGCCGACGGGGCCATGGCCCGAGGCCCCGCCCCTGTAGAGGGCCCCGCCCCTCAATTCTTAGAAAAAAGAATGTGTCTGACTGCCCATATCAATGTCATAGAAGTAAGTGAAAACTCGAAACTGTATCCACTGGAAGGAATAAAATGTCTCTGGAACTTCCGTAGAACGGTCATGTCTGAACTTCCTTGCAATGCATGACGTCATTGGGGCCCGCAAACTTTTTCAGCCCAGGGCCCCGCGCCCTTCAAACCGCCACTGTGTACAACAAGAGCACGTGACAAACGAAAAGGCGTAATTTTAAATCTTTTGTTCTTCGGTACCTTCGCAATCAGTTCCTTTGTAACCAGTTGGACAAATGCATTCATATCCGTCTCGAACTTCATTACAGGTTCCACCATTCATACAAGGATCACTCTCGCAATGACCAGCTACAAATCAAATCAAGACAATACATGGCAATTAGTTGGAATAATAGGAATATTATGGTTGAGTGATCAAATGTATTACCTCTGTATTGTTTGATGTATGAACTCGATTAGCGATTATTTTACTAAATAATACAGGTGAGCTTTGACAAATATGCATGTTTTTAAAAAGAATAGTAAAAGTGTATTGCAACATTGGATTAAAGTAAAGCGCAGGTTGAAGGAGAAACTCGTTTAACACTTCCACATGTACCCAGTTATGTACAGAGCACATTTCCACCGGCAAATCGTAATAGGCAAGCAATCTTCGTCAGAAAGTGAAGCGTGAATTGTGTAGATGATAATAAATGTGATCTAAGTGCAAAGCGTCCTTAAAACAAGATGCTCTCTACCTTACTCAGGCTGCTCACTCAATGTATATGCTTGTACAGTTAACTACCTAGAAACTACTTCTAAACAAGAAGTGTATTTCGCCGTAGCGTCATAACTCTCTACCGTCGTCAGCTAGCCTCCTCAAAGTGACTTCTGATGTCTAGCAATTTATGACCGTGAACATCATGGGGAGGGGAGTGTTGCAAAGGTTGTTTGTTGAGTAGGACATGTAACTCATTTTCTATTAGTTTTCGTGTCCTGATGTACATTTCAAGTCTTCCTTTTTGTACTCTCGCTAACTCTGTCAATCTTTAGCTACATGGAGATGTTGACATATATCACAGAATTGAGATTGAGAAATAACTGGCTTAGAACTATATCTATACTGACTACATAAGTTTGGGAACGGTCGAGATGGAATCATCAAAGCTAATCATATTAAAACCAGCAGATTACTACAAACGTTAAAAGCAAGGTGAGGCAATAAGAATTACTTATGATGGCAACCTCTACGTAATCGTGCTTTGATAATATATGCTAAATAATGATCATATATGCTAAATTAATGATGTTTTTAAAGCTATATGTTCATTTTTACGGTTACCTATGCATCTTGTTACAATGTCTTTGATATGCCTAAATGGGTCGTTGTTTTTTTTAAAAAACTGTCTTTTCTTGTAGTGAGAAAACCAATAAATATAGCAGTTAGACCGAGTGAAAGTAATCGATCAGCAGTTACAGTCTAATAAGAATAATTGTTACGGTATTAATTCGAGTCGTTGGCTGGTGGAAAGTCATCGGGTAGGGTCTTGCTTCCCTTTTCTCCACTTTCCATGCTCTCCGCATGAAAAAATCTTTGTACCGGCAACGTGTCCTGCTTTCATTTGGATAAAATGCAAATACTATTCTCTCTGGGGTCTGATAATTCAAATCATACGTTTATGTCATTTCCTTTTAATGAATTTGCCACCTTTACGTCAAGCGAAACACTACAGGATACAAAGCACCTGTCTGAAAATCAATCCAAGAAGTCAAAAGGAAATTTAATTGCATGGTTTTACTGGTCAGTTCGGATAATTCTTTAAACTTATGCAAATCTGTTAATCTTATAGTTAAATAAAAGTAATTACAAAGTATAATTTTTGTGGGAAGTAGCATGCCATACCGTCATCAGGAGCAAAATCGGAATTTTCGTCATCCCCTTCAAACACCATCTGCGGCTGATGATGAAAGGCCCCTCGTATGTACTTGTTCAAAAATGAATTGTAAGCCATCATCACAGGAGGTCGAGGTATATGAGTTGTAACTATTGTTTTTTGCGTCATTGGTGGTGGTTTCAAATATACGTATCCATTTCGTATAACAAAAGGATAGTGAGGACGAGCTATATATTGTCTTTTGACAGTCTTTTTTGCATCCCGTGGTTCTAAAATTTCCGTACGTTTTGACTTTTGGATATTGATTTGGTCATTGTCGTCCGGTATTTTGTCCCTGCTCTTGGTCTGATCATTTGTAATTACAAAAGTATTAAATGCCTCATTTCTCTCGTCCACTTCACTTCGAGCAGCTGCCTTACCTGGCAACAACACATCCTTTAAGGTTGTCAATTCCTGTCTACGGTAGCTTGTTGAATTTTCTGGGTGATTTATCCTATCCCTCTTGTTCACCACATACTTCAAAGACCTGTCAAAGACATTCCTCCCTTTTTCAAGCAAATCTTCATCTAGCGAGGTAATAATTTCACTTGGTTCAGGATCTACGTAGAACCCAGAACCTGAAGATGTGTCTGTATCTTCCGTTGTCTCGATGCCTGGATCCATCGATGGATCGCTTGCCAAAGCAACGTCTGCGATGGTTATGGGTTGTACATAAGTTTCGGAGGGAAGTTCGGGATCTCCTAACTCATATGCATCAGCAGCAGAGTTGTCAGTTGCAGACATTTCCCCGCTACCTTTTCCTTGTCCTGACCCGATACCACTTCCAGAGCCCGAGATTGAATTAGTCGCATCGTTATCATCATCATCCGCCATGTGACCGGGCTGGGGAACTCTCTCCCTCCTTCCTGCGGCTACTGTTTTTCCTTGTTGTGGACTAACCAATGTTTGATTGCTTGATGAATTTTGTGAGCTAGCTTGTACTTGGTTTGTTTCTACGTTGCTTTGAGTTTGATTTTCGACAGTCGAGGCATTGCTACTCCTTCTACTACGGATGTAAGGTACACCTTTCGCTATGTAGCCTGATTGGTATAAAGGATTGTCTTCTTGGGCATCACTTAAAAAGCTCCTCTTTGTTGCTTCTTCATCAACGTCTCCATCTGATAAGAGTGCGTCTTCAATTCGCGATGGGAACTCCACCTCCCGCTGATTTCGCTGTAGGAAGGCTAAAGTGTTCACATATAAGATAGCACATATTACACAAAACGCCAAGTAAAACTTATAAAGCAGCCCATGAGGCATTTTTAGATATTGATGTCCCTAATTCTTTGATAATAACATTACAAAATTAAGAAAAACAGACGATTTTCCTCTTGCGGTCTATCTTGACCTCGGTTATCATGGAAGTCTGAATTCTAAATAGTACATGAATAATTTACTTCTGATCACGGATATTCGATTGTTCAGACTTGTGACCTTGGCCTCAAGTACCATGAATACCTTTCGAGATATGATTGGCGTAACCCATAGTTGTCGCTGATAGCTTTGAAGTTTGAAGATGTACTCAAGCACAAAGCTAATTGGCAGTTAATTTGTTGTTTTGTTTAATGGCAACAGTGTAAGCTTTCCAGTTCCCATAGAAACGAAACATCAAATAGAGTCACTGAAACGAGGCTGTGTGATGGAACGTTGAGCAATTTCTTCATCAGTGAGATCTATTTTAAATAACCGAACTGCGTTTTATTTCTAATCGTGTAAAATGCTACTACTTACCACAAGAATAAATATGATTTTGTCCTCTTTGTCACTTCCTAGCCAACGTCTAGCTTGTGTCTAGCCAATACGTTTCCTATGAGTACGAACAATATCTAGTGTCTACCCCTCTTCCTCCAATGTATAGCTTTGTTTACAGTTATTTACTTGCTATGTTTTGTTTCTATTGCAGCTGTTAAAGTTAAATTAGTATTTCTTCGATTTGCTTCATGGGAATGTCGCCAACACACGCATTTCTATCGGTTTAGAACCTAGAATCTCCTCGATGATACTTAGGTAGGAATACTAGATAAAATCTACAGGCATCCTTCCTTCATTACTTTAATAACTCTTTCAATAACGACGACATGTTAATATTTTTTTCCTAGATAACGTCGCACAGTTACATTCAAACGTTCTGTGGGATTCCAAAGCTGCTTAATTATATGTATTTTCAAATAAAAGTTGCCTTCCTGTACCAGAGCGCCTATGGAACACTTTTAACCTGCAGGAAAATTAACATGTAATGGCTTTTCGACATAAAAACAGGATTGTAACTTTTTAGTGGCAGTAGCCCAGACTGAAATAGGTTTAGTAATTACTAGCATCTTTGTCTTCTTAGCAAGTATAGTTATATATAGTATAGCCAAACATATAAAGTATATGTAAAGTATAAAATATATAAAGCATAGCTGACAATAACAAGTACAAAATGTATCTTCTTACTAGTATGACATTTGTGTTATCGCTTAATGGAGTAAATTGAATTATCTTATTAAGTGAAAGGATGCTGAAAACGTTTCTCTGGGTGTACACCAAGGGAGCCGTTCACTAGATGAAATAAGCTTATTTCTGCTGTAGAGAAGGTCTAATCAAACGGAGAGTGATATTGGAACCTCAATTTGATACCCAAACAGTTCTAAGGTAAATTGGTATTACCATTGCCATCGATAGTTAACAAATAATATCATAGTTCTCCTCGTATGCATTATTAATGTACCATCACCACCATCGTCATCAAAGCACCACCAGCATCACCATCAGCAGCATCACCAGTATCACCATCAGCACCACCACTAGCATCATCATCCATCAGCAGCACCACCAGCACCACTATCAGCAACATCACCAGCATCACCATCAGCAGCATCAACATCATTATCATCATGCTTGTCACTACCATAATAATCATCATCAACACTTTACAAATTGGTATCAAAATGATATTTTTGATGCTGATATATACTGTTGCTAATATATACACTGCAGCTGTTGCATTTTATTTGATTTGCGGAAAAAAATTATATCTCCTTTTGCACTATCCTCAAATGATCATCTTGCATATTGCCATGATGACAACAATTGTTTGATTTCGAAAGTTTCCAATTCGCACAGATTCAATTTCCTGAAGTACGACTTGTCCTAAGATACTCACCATGATGAGGTATCTGGGGGCGCAAGGGACAGAGGCTAGGATTTCGGAACATCATCCCCTTAGGGACAGAAAGAAAATTCATCTGTTTTAACATTATATTTGTCATTATGAGATGGCTTCTTATCTTTCTGATTTCTAATGAGATAGCGGAGGTTCCTGTTTTGTCCCCATTGCTTCGAATTTACTTTTGTGTAGCTCGTCATGTTTGCCACCGGACAAAGACGAAGTTCACTTCGACCCGACTACAAACTCTTGGAATATAACTAAGCTTTGGTACTTTGTTGACTGTAATAAACTTTGTAAGTTGTATTTCTTGAAAACATGTATTTAAGAATTGTTCGAACTTTTAATTTTTCGTTGCTGTTTTGTCGTGTCTTCTTCACGGCATAAATTCAGGAACTAACAACGGATACTTGATTTTTCAACGTCACGATAGTGTTCAACCATGATGAACATGATTGCGTAATGAGCACCTCTCTTGATTCGTGGCAGCTCTGGTAGAACTCACTGACAGCACTTGCAGATTATCTACAAGAATAAATCGTAAATAAACTTTTTCCACGATCTATTTAACTGAAAACTATGACAGCGCTCATAAATCTCAGAGGTCTGTCACACAATTTAACTACAGCAAACTGAACTAAATTTATATTGAGTTACTACAACAAAACAAAATACAAACAAAACAGGAATTGATAATGATAAGTTAATTGTTATGTGACATCCTTTCCACTACAATTGTATAGTGAACTGAGAAAAACAACAGTTAAGCATTATCGCATTTTCTGTTGTGATTTTTCTTACATATCCACAGAGAGTAGAACCAAATGGGCACCATGTTATCTCATGGATTTAAGAATGCATCAAAGGGCAACACATAAATTAAACCAAGGAAAGGCAAGGTAATGATAAGCCGTTATGTTAAATTTATTGAGGGATAATTTAGTCGACGTGTCGTCATGATGAAGCAACAACAGCAACAGAATGACAAATGAGAAAATGATAATGCTGGAGTGATCCCTCGTCGGTCGAACCGTAGAAACAAGCAATCTGAGAGGTGAATGACTTGGTGATGATGTTTTAAACGAAATTCCGTTAGCAAAAACGGAGAGCCTTTTAGAGCCTAGCTAATTTCAAGAAGCTCTTGAAAGCTCTGAGAGATACAAGTGGAAGACAGCAATATAAAGTGAGTATGATTCTCTCATCAAGAACGAAACATGGAAGGTTGTCGAATTGCCAGAGAATGAAAATCTTGTGGATTGCAAATGGATAGACAAAGTTAAGAGAAATGCCTTTTAGAGCCTAACTCGTTTCGAGAAGCTCTTGAAAGTTCTGAGAGATACAAGTGGAAGACAGCAATATAAAGTGAGTATGATTCTCTCATCAAGAACAGTTTTAACCCTTGCAAACCAGCAAATCAGACAACCTTTTTGAATGGAAAGTTATCAGGAAATTTACATGGAGCAGCAAGAGTGTTATAAGGAGAAAGGAAAGAAAAGTATTGTTTGCAACCTTGAAAAGTGTTAGTTATAAAGTTAGTTAGTTTGAAAAGGTTGAAAGTTAGTGATAAATGTAGGCCCACGGAACATTCGACTGACATCATATGTTACTTATAATAGGGGGGAACGCTTATTTTGAGGCTTTGATACTGTGGCTCAACTCATGTTCACTATTTCACTGGACATGATCCCTATTGTCGTGGTCAGTTTTATGTAAAGCCTTTTCCAGTTAGACTTTTCCATTTAAACTACACAGGATGACAGTCTCGTCATTTTGGGTAACTTTACAGGTGATATGACAAATATAACTGTATGTGAATGTCTTCCGAAACCCGTCCAATGTTGCATCTCACCTTCGATCATTTTTTTATGCTCCTGTTGAAGATGCGAGTGCTGTGTCGCTGCTCCTAGTGGAGATTGCATTACAATTCCGTTGCGGAAAATGTCGAGGCCCAAAATGTAGCCTGCCGCGATAATCTGCGCCTAAGCGGAGATTGGCCTTAGGACAGGCTTTATTTTCGCCATTGGTGTGAGTCCAGCTTCATGGACAAGTAAGAGACAGACAACAACAGTGTTGTCCCCTGTGGAAGAGGAGCATGTTGCAGCCAGTAGTTCAACGCAGGAAACAGTTTTGCTAAAACAGCTATTAAAGAGCCCTAACAAACAGCAAAGTCTCAATCATAGGTGTGACAACAACGATTTACCTACCAAAGAAGGGTTCTTCTCCCCTACTAAACTCTCGATTCGTCCTGTTTCTGATCAGGGCCGTTCCTGCTCCGCCGAATTCTATTAACCCACGATCAAAAGGACTTAATCAACATCGTCGCAGCGATTCTCAATCATGAGCCTTTCTCCCATTGGCCTGTCACACTTCATCTGAACCCGCTGGCCGATGTCCTTGTCCTCAACCTGGTCCAATTACAATACCGACCGAGTCTGCTGCGGGAGAGTTAAAACATCACACGTCGTTGTAAATAGGAAGGTGACGACCAACGTATTTTACAGTGACTTTTTATTTGTCATGTCATTGGTATTTGAGTTGAGTTTTATACATGGTTCGTAGGTATAAAGCATACACACCACAATAGATTAAATATATAGGTAGTATACAGATATCGATAAAAAACCTCCAACTCCCCCAAAACCAACAACAACAAAAAATATATATCCACGTAAAATATATATGAAAGAAGAGAGATGGAACATGAAAGGTGGAAGGCCAAGGTACCGTCTGGGCGATATCCGTGTTTCTTCATTAAATCTTCCTTCATGCGGCAAGGCGTCGGCTCTTTAACCAACCCCCTTTGGTTACCTTGCCGTATTTAATTTATATTGTAACATCAACAATAGAATAAGTAAATTGCTTAGTTAATTAAGCAATCTCAATGATTTCTGTGCCCCCCAGGAGCTTATGCCTCCCCTGGGGATGCCTCTCTGCTTATCAGGAGGCAGTGGCAGTTTTGAAGGGTGCGGGACCCTGTGCCGAAAAAGTTTGCGGGGGCCCTATGACGTCATGCATTGCAAGGAAGTTCAGACATGATCCTACTACGGAGTTTCCTGAGGCATTTTATTCCTTCCAGTGGATACAGTTTCTAGTTTTCACTTATTTCCATGGGATTGATATCGGGCAGTTAAACGCATAATTTTTTCCTTAGCATTGAGGCACGGGGCCTCCTACAGGAACTGCCACTGTCAGGAGGTACGATGAGAGATTGCTATTAAAGAGCTTAGGCTTTGAGCAGATAGGAGCTACGGTCATAAAAGAGTATAATCAGGCTTGCGTAGAGTTATCCAGAAGCTCTAAGTTGCATGCTAGAACGAAGCATGTTGACATCAAAGACCACTTTATTCATGATGTAGTTGATTCGAAACTAGTTTATTTTGAATACTGCCCAACACACATAATGCTGGCAGATATTGTGACAAAGCCACTTCCAAAAGAATAATTCGGACGTTACAGACATTTAAACGAAAGTCGTTTGTCATGAACTGAACTGCGTATAAAGACGTTAATCGTTTAAAGAATAATTGGCGAGTGGGAGTGTTGACTTATCACGATAGTGTGTGTTCCAATTACTCTACGTCAGATGTTTTATGTTTTATTGAACTTTAGTTACGTTGAGGAGTTGTCAGTGAAAAGTCGAAGTTTGAGCTTTGATTCTTTGTGGAATATATAACTCAAACTAGATACCAACATAAAATAAAAATTTATGACGCAAGGCTCTACACATTTTTTAACCTCTTTCCCCTAATCCACTACTTTGTGCATTTCCATATCGCTTCTGTTTACAAAAATCAAGACATCCTCTTTTCTGCATTAACTCAGACATACTTCTCCTGTCGCTGTTTATGCAGAATTTTAACACAGTATAACAAATTTAGTATCTGTCTAGACTATGCCTAATAACAATATCGGGCAAATACTGACCTCTCTTGCAAAATCCTCAATATCCTAATAATGTTCTTGCCTTTCAACAGAGGTTGTTGAGCATTGGACCTCGAGTTCCCATCATTTGAACACTGCGCCTTTTAACAATCGCATGGCCCACAAAACTAATCTCGTCTAGTTTATTGTCTTGTTCAAATATCACTGGCAAGAACTTTGTTCCATCCTGATTAAGTAATTTGGTGATATTTGAGACAATATCTTGAGCCGTTTTGTCCATAAGATGTTTTTCAGTAATACTACAGTAACTATGAATGTCATAGCAAACACCTGTAAGCATGGATTCCATGGCTAGACCTACATTTCGAATGCTCTTTTTGTTTTGCTTGAAAATATGGGAAGTCGAATCAATTTTTATGGGTTCAGCCCTACCATAGCGCTCTCATGACTATGGGCCGGGAACATCTTCATTCTTTAAGTATCTAACACATGTAATAAGATGGCTACCATTGGACACATCCGAAGACACTCAGCAGATACTCAGGAGGCGATCAATTTCTCAAAGATGTTGAAAAGGCTATGCCCGTGCCGGGTAACGATCCACGGCCTTCTGCACAGTAGGCCAGCGTGCTAATCACTACATCACACAGGTCTGCTCTCCTGACAGCACTACTTTAGATATACCACGTCCACGAGACAATACACTCTCCATAATACCATGACTACACAGTGACGTCAACACACACAATGTGAACATTCATTACAGGAAGGTGATGTCACAATGGTCAACTTCAAAACTCCCCCTGAATTTGAGCACCCTGGAGTTGACCTACCTTGCTCGCCACCCATGATCCATAACATGGGTCTGATGGTCCGGTTGCTTGAAGCATACACCATCATATGGCTCGTCACCCTCTTGTTTCCAGTTGACTCGTCTATCTTGGCCCATTAACTTTTGAAAAGGCTATGGCCATGCCTGGTATCGATCCACGGCCTTCTTTACTACAGTCCAGCATGCTAACTACTACACTACACAGGCGTTCTCTTCTGAGAGCACTGCTTTAGGCAAACCTCGTTTATGTGACAATGCACTCCGTCATACCATAACTACACAGTGACGTCAACCTACAAAATGCGAAGATTCATTACAGGAAGGTGATGCCACAATGGTCATCTTCAAACAGGAGATACTTGACTCCTGTCGTCAATCCTGTCGCCAATCACGTTGTCTAAGAGAAATACTTGATTCAGTATGTTTTGAGCTTCCCTTGCAATAACAACCCGAGCCACTTCAAGGGTACATGGCTTGATAAGCACTACTGCGTGTGGTTTCGTTGACTAGGGCACCTGATAAGCCATTTGATGTCAAAAGCGATAGTTTGTCCACTACTAAAAATTCAGAGTCAAAACATGACCCATATGCCTTTAAGGCTTTTTACGCTTTATCCAGCAGTAATTTTTAACCCTTCTTGACAGCGTTCAGTAATTTCTCTGAAATAAATAATACATAAGGTATTGTTGGCTCCAACCAACGCAAATTGCGTAGGACTTAGTAGACAGTATTTCGAGTTTCGTATTTACTTGTGCAGGAAGATGTTAGTTCCCGTTCTACCATACACGCATTATTTAAGCGTGGGTTTTTCTTTTATTATTCTGCATACTTGCACGTTTGTTTATTAGTATAAATGTCAGTAGCTTTAGGACAAATTTAGAAAGGAATTCTTAACTCTGGGTAAAGGCAATGTTACAAGATCAGGAGCAATCAAGAGGTATTTGATTTGATATTTGTTATTTGTTAGTTTATATGCATATATCAATTAGCTTAGGTTGCGGTTAAGTTAGCCTTTTATCGAAATCCTATGAAACTAGTAATAAATTGTATATTTAATTATTTTGCGTTTACCTTCTGCCTTCCGTAAAATCAAATCGAGTGAGATCAAGTGATATGATGACAAAGATGTTACAGAATGTCTGTGAATTCGGGCAGGCGCGGATCCAGAGGGAGGGCAAGGGGGCCATGCCCCCCAAACGTTAAAATTTCAAAGTTTCATATAGGCCTTTCTGCTACACCCTCGGCTGTGTGGCTGGGAGTACCTATATTTTTTTCCAAATGCCCCCCCCAAACTCAAACGCTGGATCAGCCCCTGAATTCGGGCTAGTTAAGGTTTTGCCATTCGCTGATATTCATTTATTCATATCATGAAGGTTTAGTGCCACTCGCATG
>JAAAKL020011986.1:0-13325 GCA_010016065.2 Carybdea cf. marsupialis auct. non (Linnaeus, 1758)
CCGACGAGGACATGCGCAGTAAAAACTTACGACCGGAAAATCTCTCTAGTGAGACCTCTGTACCTTTTTTCTCTGTGATTACAAGTACATGCTAGATTGAGGCTATTCTTCGAAAACGAGGCTAGATTTGAGCTACATTGTAGCTCAATCCCCATAATTCCAAAATTCCAAAGTGTTTGAAAAGATTATTCATAGCATCTTTGACCCGTACCTGGTTAAAAGAAATTATGTCAGGCCGGGCCCTAATCCCCATCATTCAATAACGACCAATAAACACTTGCAAGGTATTGAGAATGCACTCTAAGTAAAGAGATACTCGATGCTTTAGAAAAAACACAATGGCATCTTCTAAGAAAATGAGCCTGTGGTGTTTCTCAAGGGTCGCATTTAGACCCTACAGGGGCGTAATTGTAGGGGGATAGGGGCTGAAGCCTCCCAATACTTAGGATCAAAGTATATTTGCTTAATACCATGGTTTTTTGTATACTACCCTCACAAGAGTATTTGAACGGCAACAACAGAAATGTCGTAAACAGAACACCAGACAAGGATAACCTAGGTTTAAGTTCAAATTTACTCGCCAAGACAAAACCAGGGTTTCGATAAATTTACATTAAAGGAAATATTGGTCCTCCACAAGACAAAAGATGCAAAATAAGTAGAGTTTTAAAGTAAGCGAATAAATATTTTTGCCTTTTTAGCATCGTACCTGAAAAATACAAGATGACGGAAGGACATCGATCACTTGGTCAACTCTCGATACAAACAGTGTGACAGTAAAAGCCAGTCGCGTTGTTTGCACAGATTTCCATGATTGTATGCCATCAATTTGTCGAAAAGGCAATATGAGAATGAGTTCGACTTCACTCAGCTACAAGTTCATCTGCACAGCTTGTCGTACTCGTTTAAAGATAATTCTTCAGATATTAAATAGTCTGATGGAAGTTGTGCAGCATTCAGAAAAGCTCAGTAAAGTTCTGCGTTTACTTTTAGATCAAGTCATTACGTTAGCACAATACTGCCTCGTAATGCCAACAAGCAATTCTACGAGTGAACGTCCTTTTAGTGCAATGAGATGCATAAATACGTCCTTGCGCAACACGATGAACCAGAACAAGCTTAACCGCACAATATCTATCAACGTGCATTTAGAAAAGTTTGATAACATCGACGTGCATTCAGAAAAGTTTGATAACATCGACCTGAAATCAGTTTTGAATGAATCTATTGATAGTTCTGACAGAAGAAAAAATGATTTTACACAATTGTAAAGCCATCATTTTTTATAAAAACATCAGGAAAATCTTATTCATATTTTTTGTTTTTACTTTTCCTTTCCTCATTTGTCTGAGAATTTTCGCCGGTGGACAACTAGAACTAAACAGCGTCCGGTCGTAAATTATCAATTTGTTCGTGTCCATCAACTATGCAGTTATTAAAAACCAATTTGAAAATATACTTAAAGAAACTCAGAACTCTTTCAGATTGTATTATTTTTTCAATGTTTATTCGATAGGCTAGGTACGAGGTGATGGATTCAGCTACATAATAATACATTTTTTGCAATAAAATAGTTTGGGGACTTGTAGCAGAATTTTTTAAGGCTTTTAAAGGATAGGATATTTCAATAGGCCGTTTCTGAGAAGCAGATTTTCAACATTTTCTTCGTCGACTAACCATGGTGGGCGACATTTCTCCACTTCATCAATTTCAAAATGTAGCCCCTTCAATATCTCTGTCACAATTACGGCCCTGCCCTATCCTTTTTATCGTAGGTTAATGACGTGCCACAAGTAAACGATTGTAGCGTACTGCTGTGTGCTGATGACTTCTGTTTTCGCCGCATCGAAAAGGATCTAGAAACGATAGAAAGACGCAACTTTCAATGGCCTACTTGACTGATTTGTTGATAATCAATTAGGCATATACGTTAGAGAAGAAAAGTCAATACCTATGTTGTTAAGGAAACTTAGAAGGGGCAATAAGAACAGAGTATTAGTAATCAGAAGTGGACGTAAGTAACAATCTTGTACCTAGGCTTAACCCTTGACGAAAGCCCAGTTTACTGCAAAACTATAGAGAAGATTGAAGTTTCGTTATAGACAACAACATTTTGATGAATATCCCCTCTTGATATTACTTGGCAATATTTTCAAACAGCCTTGTTTCAGTTACGCCTGAAGTGCTTCCTATCTGTTATTAGATACGAGGTTACAAAGGATGATTTAAACAGCTCAAACTAAAGGCCCATTTCCACTTCAATCGCAAGTCGCAAGTCGTATGCGATCTTTTCTTTGAAATTCGCATGCGAACGTTCGGAATGCAATTTCAGCCAAATCGCACACTTAGACTTTTTGCGAACGATCGTATGTGGAGCGAAGTTTCTGAGAAGGGATAGCAATCGGAGATCATTATTTACTACAGACAGCCATAGAGCAAGGACTTAAAATTTGATCGAGGAAATTATAAAAACTACGTTACTAACTTTGCAATGGCAACAAAACATTGGACTACAGAATCAGTAGAGATCTTGATCGAAAGTGTGCACTCACTTTTTACAGTAGAATGCTATAATCAATAGCTGAAAGCTACTGTTTTGAGATAATCGCCGGTTGCGAGCTACTGAAAGTCATTCTGCTGGCTTAATGGCTTCCCTATCTCCTGCCAATGATCAGATTTCACTATCAAGGGTGCAACTCAGCGCAGTAGCTCTTTAAACACCACTGGGGGCATTCGGGAATACTTGAAAGAGCTTTAGCGATCCCCAAGCTGCATTTCCCTGACAAGATTGGCATATTCCCCATGTCGTTTCCACCTTTGAAGAATGGGACGAACCCAAAATTTTCTTATATGCTTTAAATTTTTTTCTTTGCAGTCTTCTTCGAAGTAAAAAGCATTAATAAAAGCCTCCTACTGCAACATGCTTTCTATATTCAAAACATTTTAAAAGCAGTGATGACAAATCAAGAACAAGTGGGCTCTTTTGCGACAAATAATTGAGAGAATTCATGTCACCGGGCTGTTACAACAATAAGATTATGAACAAACTCATTTTAAGTGTGTATTGAGTTCGCAAGCGTTTACAAATCGCAAATCGCAAATCGCAAATTCTAAGCAATTTGCGATAGAAGTGGAAAACAGCCTTAAGTGTAGTCCATCTCATTCAAGTTTAGAAAGCATGTTTCATATACATCTGAGAGCAGTGGCGGTTTTAGGGGGAGGCCTGATTCCACGCATCTCCTTTATTTCTGTCATTATCACTTCGATATACAGATTAAATAGGTCAGGCGGCATGACACAACCCTGCCTTACTTCTCTCTTTACTCTTTGCCACTGTGGTTCAGAGTTTCCAACCTTCATTGCCACCTCTTGGGTCCAGTAAACGTTTTTTACTGGCCTCCAATTTTTTCCATCTATTCCAATATTATCAAACACCTTTATTAATTTCACAGGTTTTACTTTGTCAAATTCCTTTTCGTAGTATATAAAACATAGATATTAATTCTTCTTTACCTCTATAGCATTATCCGCCAAATGTACCATTTGGAGTTCACTTTCCAGGAATTAAGCCAAGCTGTTCATCAGATATCTCTAGTTTCAACTTATTTCTTACCCTACTTATGCCTATCCTTGAAATTATATTTGTTACGTGATTAATGATATCAATCGTGCGGTGTTTATTACACTTCAGTGTTCCTTCTATCTTTGGTATAGCTACAAACAATGATTGACACAACTGTTCAGCAATATTGCCACTATTGTATATCAAATTAGCAATGTTTGTAATTCTGTCAATAGCAAAGTCTCCAAAAGCTTCCAGCATTTCGGCAGCCACTCCATCTCCTCCAATTGCTTTTCCTCTCTTCATCTTTGCAATAGCCGCCTCTACTTCACTCTGTAGTTTTTGTGGGTCCATCCTGTCCGAAATGCTTTAGTGTCTCTCCTCATTCGTCCTCAAACAGCTCAGATAAATTCTCTCTACCTCTTCTGGACGTCCTCCTCCTTCACAAACACTGTTCCATCCTTCTTTTCAATTGCGATATTGTTTGTACTGTAAGGTTGGATAGCGGCCGGGGCGTACTTGCAACAACAACCCGATTTGTACGATTGGGTCCACTTTCTTGGATTAACCAATTGACAGAAAAACGGGCGATAGTAGCGTGAACAGTGTAGATGCTTGGCTAAATCAATATAACAGACGTACATTACTACTTTACCGAACTTTCTGAAACAAAACTAGCGATGCTGGTTGTTTATACATCAAGCAAGTTACTGTTGTGTGGTAGAATTATTTGTAAGTATTACGTTTCTGTTATCGATACCAATACTTACTTAGCAACATAGTATGTGAAAAGTATGGGAAACGGAAACTACTGACCATGCCCACGGGTTTCTGGTAGCATGCGAAAATACTAAGTCGTCAGTAATAGTTTCCGTTTCTAGCATGCTGAAACGATACGCTTGCAAACAGATTCCATGTGTCTTATGAAAGTAATGCGAATACGACAATATGAAATAATAAATCTTCTATGTAAGCAAAAATGCTAGATTAACCCAAACTACTCTGTTAATAAGCTCTGATGTGGAATAGTGACCCTGTCATAGTAGTACTGTGTTTCTTAGTCACCTCCTTTATTTTGTCATACGTTCTGGCTTGGTCCACCCTCTTCAACTCCTCCACTGCGCAACACTGGTCTTTCGTTCACGTCTCCTTAGCAACTATTTAATATCCTATACAACTCATCACTTCTACCTTTTACTTATATTTTCTCATCTATTTAGGAGATGATATGATCTGTCATCCATGGCTTCTGATCTTTCTCCATCTTCGGGATGAATTCTTCTGTTGTTTCACTAATTGTTTTGAGTAATTTGTTCCATTGCTGTTCCGGGCATCGTTCATTTCCTAGACTCTTATATCATTTTCTTACTTTATCCTCGTATCTCCCCTTCGTTTTTCCATGACTCCTTAATATTGATAGTTGCCTTCTTAGTTTTACATTCCTTCTATTAGGTTTTTTAAATTTGATATTGTTGTTGGCAATTACAGGGTAGGGATTACTATTACAGTCTGCACCAGAGGAACTTTTAACATTTTTCACAGTGTTTCTAAGTCCTCTGCTGATTGTGATGTAGTCCATTTAGTCTCTGGATATCACCAGGACTTTTTCACGTCCACAGTCTTCTGGAAAGGTGGCGGAACCATGTGTTCAATAACCACCGCTATATCACAACCAAAATCGCAACCACAACTTTTACTGCCGACTATTTCTATTACGCAAAACTGGAAATTCAAATTAGAAACGAATTTTCATATTTTATGTGTTCATTATTACAGAAGTTCCAGTAAAAAATTTTATGCAAAAATGAATATTTCGCTTTTGTTTTAAAATGTTTATGTTATTCCAGGTACATATATATTTAAATATTTTATTTTTATTTTTAGTTTTGTTTTCATCTCCCTAACTCATAATGATCAACGTTGAAATTCTCTTTTGGTAAGGAAGGGCCAAATTTAAAAATGAGTGTTACGACTTGTTTAGCGCCACCGAAGAACGTGACTAGATAGATTCTTCCCAGTCATGAGTGAATCAACTGAAATACCCATTTGTTATCCTCACTTGAGCCAAACTGACATTGCTCCATGTAATGATATTGCTTTTAAATCAAGATAAAACAGCCAAAACGTATTCTCAACCCAATGAAAATTGTTCACGCTAAATTTTGCTATGTATACGAGTATATACTGTTCAGATAGAGCACGTCGCTATATGTACGAGAAATCAATGTTTATTTTTTGGTAACTCTAGGTCATGTATATAAGAGCCAGATCGTCACTGAGAGGCACGTTTCACCACGCATCTCGGACTGGCAGTAGGATAATTCTTTGCCAAGGGTACAAAGCGGAACAAGGCTCTCTGATGAAGATTGCAAAGATTCAAAAGGTGATTACACTTTTTGTTTGTGTCTTGACTGGTAGCTTTATTCATACCAACGCCGATAGTAATTTATATTTGTGATTTATGTATTAATCACTGTAGGTAACAATAGTAATTAAGGAGGTTGATTAAGTAGGGTGTACAATTAGAGAGTTTCGATCCTTAAACATGATAGGGTTGGGTAAAATACGGAATGGAATATACAATCACTATTATTCGTATGTGTCCTTGTATATTAGAAACAAATGGCAGATAAAGCAGTCAGACTTCGCACAGGGCATAGAACTTAATAAAGAATCAGCTGATACATCAATCACTTTTGTTTTCCTATTTATTTTCTTGAATCAACAACAATAGTGCATGCTGGTGTGCTAGATACAAGGTGATGACTTAAGACTTATTCCCCTCCCCAACATTCCCCTCCCCAACATTCAGTGTCAGGAAGCATTCCGCAACAACTTCAAACAAAATAGTTTCGAGATGATACCTTTTCAAAGGTGGTGCATTTAGAATGCAATTTCAATGTATGTGTTCATAGACTTCTCTTATCTCAGTAAAGAAGCCAAAGAACAGAGGAGGCGACGCTTGCTGCGTCAGGAGCGAAGTGTTATATTTGCTAAAATAAACTCTTGTAAATATGGCGATTTACAATCTATACATCTTTGACCGAGTAGGGACATGTTTACATTACGCAGAATGGCAACGGAAGAAATCAACGAATATGGCGAAAGAGGAGGTGAGCCGAAATATAATACAGTCTTGAAGTCAAGTCTTAAGTCTGCAACCTTTACTTATTTTCTTATTTACAAACAAAAATTGGACAGTAAATGGGATGATTTGATTTTATGAAGATTATCATAATCTTTACTAGTAGCTTGAAGCACTTATTCCATATTTAATTTGAGCTGTTTGAATATAGTTAGTAATCTGATCTGAGCTCAGGAGGTGACTTATATATCTTCTGATTACTGCACGAGTCTTCACTTTTAAATTGGTTACCCTTTATTTTACATCCCCTAAGACTCTGTTTTTGGTAAGATATACCAAAATGTTTAGGGCCCACCCATAAATTAGAGTGCTGAGGTTGACACCATGTCTGCCCCAATATATATGTGTATATGTGTACCGGTACATCTGTGTTTATTGGAATTCTTATGGGATTGCACACTACCGTATCTTTAATTTGATCTGATGCCATGTTCCAGTTTGTTAATTGCTTAGTAACAAAATTTGTTTACTTTCCTTCTTTTATCCATAACAGGAGTTTAAGCTAATGTATGGGATGCTGTATTCACTGAAGAGTTTTGTTGGAAGAATGTCGCCCTTAGACCCGTATCCTTCACAACATTAACAAGGAAATATATATAAGTTTTATGCTTTAATGTAAAGAAGAATTACTTGATGTGGCCAAATGGAAGAAATGCCTTTTTATTTTGAATATAGTCTTTATTAATATTTCTTTTGTTAAGTTTTAGCCATGCTTGTACAGAAAGAAGTGTTTTTACAAATAGCTATTTTAGTAATATAATGTTTTTGCTTATTAACCAGCTACAAATGACTGTACAGGTGCCAGATGAAGGAAGTTAGATTCCAATAGCTTGCCATGAGCATGAGCCGGGCTATTTTTATGTGTTGATTATGTATAGAGAGAGAAGTCAATAAACATGAAGTCCTTACAGTGCTCGGTTCAATCCCGGCCAGCACCATAAGCACTTCATGTTTATTGAGTTCTATACTATGTAGTTCATGACTGCTTGAGTGTCTGCCGGAGTACTGATATATATGAAATGACACTGATGAAGCTAACAGTGAAATGAAAAATTAGGTTGTTGTTGGTGGTGTGAATTTTGGATTGCCTCACTGGATTGTCAACTTTACTAAATATTGCACTATTTAGTGCAATGGTAAAGTCTTCGTTTTTGGTGTGGGAGATCCTGGGTTGGATACCAGCCAGCACTGAAAGCACTTAGTGTTTACTGAGTTCTATACTATGTAGTTCATGACTGCTTGTGTATCTGCCTGAGCTCAATCTGAGTATGAAGATAAAGTCTGAGGTTGATGTTGTATTATTATGATTAACCATGTTAGACCATCATGCTAATCTGACATGCATTGATGAGAAATGTGATAGGTGTCAATTCCTGTTGTTAGCCTTGAGTTAGAGATTGTAGAGTTTCAAGTTTGGTGCTATGACACAAGTTTCGTTCTCAATTTAATTTTCATGGTTTTACTTAAGTTGCTCTCAGTTAGTTATCTCAGGATCTACAACACAATAGTATAACAGTCGATGGTCCCCATTATAGGATAAAGAGATTTGCAAATACATCTTCAGTTATGTTTTGGGATTGTATTGGGCTGACTAGACCAGGGGCTTGATGGTAACATCAACTCTGATTAATATTGTTCAATGTTATAGGACAACCTGTTTTGCAATGTAAAGAAGATATACAGCCATGAAATCAATCCATTTTTATGCCAAGCTTTACCAGAATTTACATGAGTCTTTGTGGCATGCACATGCTTCAATGACCAAGTCAGAGCCTTACCTTAACCTTGCCTAAAATGTGAAGTTAACAATAGAAAGTAATATTAATGAAAGTCCTCAAGGAAATAAAGAACCATTAATTTCCTCTGTATTGAAACTTTGGAATAATATTGACCCCAAATTTATTAGAAAGCTTTATACATAGATGCCTTATCATCTGCCAGCTGTGCAGAAGAGTTGAGGCTGTTGCACAATGTATTGATGAGTTCAATATATAGATAGAAGTTGATGGTTTGATAAAAATCATCCATTATTAATGTGGCATTTCATTCATGTATTTCTCATTCCTCTAGTTCTATGTTGATTGAAAAAATAAATAATATTGACACAGTCCAAACTTCGGATTTCACTGTTCAGCTAGCAATAGCCTTCATAGCTTGTTAAAACTAAACAAATGTCATTCTTATGTTTCTATGATAAATGTCAAAGTGTGCTGTGAAATATTTCTCTGATTTGTTAACTTAAACAAGAGGAACTATAAATTGCCATTTTAATATACCTGTCTGTGGTAATGATGTTTTTGTCTTGATGAATCAAATGTTGACAAGATTTAAACACTATTGAGAAGTTATAATAGAATCAGTTTGGGATAGCTCTTGGACAATTGACTTTTGCCAAGTCATTTTGTGTGAGTAGTTGAATATTTTTGGGAACGTAGTGTAATTTTGCGACTCTTGGATGGCACATAATGTCATAATATCAGATGTCATAATACCAGGATATCAAGTCATATTTTTATCAGCCCCCTACTATACCACCCCCCTGGCTATTAATTTGTACTATTTTTCCAACTTCCCTACTATTCCACCCCCGTCTAATAGAGACCAGAGAATATGTACAGTGCTCACTTTGCTTTGCTTTGACACACAAGACCAGGGTCCTTAAGTATGATAAGTAAATGTATGGTAATTTGAGAAATAATTAAAATTTTTGTGGGCTGGAAGATCATGCACAATATTTAACAGAATTCCAGAAAACTGTTAGCCATTCAAATGAAGGATGTTCTATTTCATGATATGCAGGTTATTGAAATCATGATTGTTTTGTATCTGATTGAATAGATAAAAGCTACGGTATCATACTTTCTGTCCGACTCCTCTTTTTTTCCAATTAAGATCATAATGATGGTTTTGTAATTAGCTTACAGTCTTACTTGCTACTATATTGTAAATTGTTAGAATACCTTATATATCTTATCTGATATCTTACATGTTACTTGATAAGCTACACAGACAACACTATGAAGTATAAAAAGAAAGAGTGATGGTAACATATATTGGTAATGCATATCTTTTTTCGATGAATAAGTGCTGGAGGACCTTAAACAAATTGTATTTTCCAAGTCTCCAATGCCCTAGATTACTATTCTTGAAAGTTATACTGATCAGCAGCATCAAAATGTAAACATTCTAGAAATAAAAAGTTCTGCTGATGTTTTTTTTGAATTCAAAATTTTTGTGTTTAAATATTTGATGCAGAACACTGTGATCATCCTCGTTTAGATAATTTAGATATGTAATAGCTTTTTAATCTTTGAAGGCTTAATATATTATGTAAAAGTGGTTTTGTGTTTTGCAAGGAAAAAATTATCTATATATTAGTACATATTAATATATATAGTACATATTCCATTCTCAAAAATACCACAGAAAAAGGAATTCCATATATCTTCATATTTCTTACCTATATGAGATTGTGTAAAAAACATGTTCCCTCATTTATTTTATTCTCCACAAGTAGTGACTTATTTTCACTCATTATTATTGCCTTTTTTATGTAAACATATTTCCTTGACCAGCTCTACAGGAAGGACTCCTTTTACAGTTACAAAACAAATAGGTACAAACTGCATTTCTATGAAAGCCCTTCTGGAATCAAACTTCTCATGAACACTGATGTAGATGTTCAAGGCCGCTTAAAAGATTGCTTGCACAAGATATACCAGGTGAGTAAGCAGTTTATATATTATATCACAGTTCACTTTGATCTAAACGTTTTATGTTGCATTTGGTCAAAAGAATTTTAGATTGGTTTTGGGCCATTCCAAATTTTATTCTTCCCCATGCATCTTAATTTTCCGAAAGAGACTCACTGAATATCATTAGGGCATCATGTCTGGCTCTTGCACTCTTACTTATTCCTTAACATTCTTGTAGTTCTGGACCCAGCTGTGTTTTATTACAATAAATCTGTGTTAATAAACTGGTTGCTCTGGCTGCACTGCCCTTCTCTGTAGGCACTACAATAAGAGGCAGTCAAAATCTAGTTTATTTTTGCATGTTTTGCATTTTGATTTCTATTATGCTTCTTGTTTTCCATATATCCAATGAGATGCTGTATGTTTGCAACTAAATGCTTGTGGTTCTGTGTTGTTTTTGGTCTTCCTCTTCATTCCCAAAATGTTCTTCAAGAATAATCACTATCTGTAAGCTGCAATGCTCTGCATCATTGAATGCAAAGGTGCCATTAGCTTTGTAGATTACTGCGTTTAGTTACACTTTTTCTTCTCATCTGGAATGAAAAGTGGTTGATCCAATTCATCTTTTGGAATCAGTGGCTTGAGATACATTCATTGATTCATTGATTCATTGTGTTCTTCATACTACATTTTCCTGACTGCCTTCCTTTATCTGAGGCAAGCTATACAACAATTTCCTGTGTCCAAACTTTTACCTATCAGGAAAAAATTCTGTGCATGTTAAAAATACAATTAGCCAATATATATAAACGTTATCAAGCAACATTAGTGGAATGCATACAGATCAGTGATATGCAGGAAGGAAGGTACACAATTTGAAACATGATATTGCTGCATGCACACTAGGATGACTGACAAAAGAATTGTGATAGTATTCACATTCCTGTTTTATAGAAATCATCAAAACCATGTTGGTGATTTCAAACTATTAGTTGGTGTTTCTACCAAGCTGTTATCAATTGCCCTTTGGTCTGTACGTTTGGAATGCTACACATTTCTGATGTAGAACAAAACTATTTAATGAATGACTTTTATAGAATAACTCTATACCATGTACAGTTAATTTAATTATTATTTTTTAATTAGACAAAAGAGCACTTAACTTAAATTGATTTCATTTCCTTCTCATTATAGATATTTGTAGATTATGTTGTGAAGAATCCAATGACAGAACTTGGAGAGCAAATTGAGTCAGAACTGTTTACCACACAGTTGAATGCCTACGTGAAATCATTGCCATTTTATACTTAAAAGAATATGTAATTACAAAGTACACTTTGCTAGAATTGCAGTAGTTGTGCAAGGCAATGATTTGTAACCTTGGGTTTACAGATCCTTCAAGAGCCTCATCATGTGTAAGGGTCCATAACCTATTCACTGAATGCCTATGTGACACCATCACCATCTTATGTGTAAAATGATATGCAATTCTTATGTACATTCTTAAGTTGCAATTGTAGTGCAATGACTTGCAACGTGGGCCCCACAGAACCTTTAAGGGTTTGTTTATCATGTTAAGGGGTCCATAACCAACCCAGGATCGAGACATGTGAGCGATATGTTTTTGCAGTTTGAGGCCTTGGCATTCAACATAGATTCAAGGGAAGCAATAGATATAGCATTTTTGTCGGTAAGTTTACAGTGGAACCCTTGTAAATGTGTATGACACAGACATGTTTTCTTAGGGGTCCACAAGTATTGTTTTGTTACACAATAGGGGTTGGTGAAGAAAATTGTTTATTGGTGAAAGACACTGTTTCGTTGGGCTGAATGTAGAAGGCTGACTAGTGGTATGTAGATACAGGTTGTCAGAGGTTATAAGGAACAAGTAAACTTGTAAGACACTCGAAAAGAAGTAACCTACAGATACATTATAATCCACATTCTCATGCTTTCCAAGCCATCCGATTCGAATCATTGATCTACATGCTTTTGAACCTTCTGACAAAAGGAATTTCCTTGCTCCTATTGTAGTGTTTTCTAAATCAATCTAAGTTCATTGAGAAATATCATGAAGCTTAGTGAGATTGAACACCATGTCTAGTTCTCAATTAAACGTCTTTTGTAAAAGTGAGGCTTCCACAGGGAACCAAAATACAAAAGTCATGAGTCTCTTTATCACTGTATCATCGAGTCTGAATACTAGTCATCTGTTTCAGTGCTAACGGTTTTGAAATTGGGAAATATGACATCAACATTCCATCAGCACTTGGGGGAATCGGGTTTAGCTGTTCTATATCAAATCTAGTTAAAGATGCAAATGACAGTGTATTTGTTTACGATTGTATACGAGTACTTGGAAACGTTGTTTGTTGTTATTAACTTGGGAGTAGTTGTTTGTAAACATTTATTATTGTTAGTTGTACTTGTACATTCTCAAATGTGGCTTATAGATACGTTTTGTTGCGTACTCTATTTCCTAATTATTTCATAATTAAAGAGTACTGCTAGAGCCACCGTATAGCCAGATGGAATGTTTAGGCCCCTTTCCCCTGCCGTTATGCATCCTCTACAAATGCGCACACACCACGGTCTCGAGCTGCGGTCGCAGGCATATCGCAAAACTAAGATGTATCAACTGTAACAGCGAAGCCTAGGGATGTATCTATATGTGCAGTTGTGACATTCGTGCATCTGCACCAATTAGCTTTCGAATTATTGTAGATTTGTTTTTACAAACGGCGATATCGAGCTGTCTCAAATGCAAATACAAAGTGCAGAGCTCTGATACCCTCGTAGGTATATTTAATCAGTGAACCAACAACTCATGTTGAACAGTCGTAACTGTTATTTGTAGTACAAAATCCAAGTAATGATCTCAAAAGACAACTCATTGTTGATGGTTGAAAAAGCTTTTTTTCGA
>JAAAKL020011987.1:0-13324 GCA_010016065.2 Carybdea cf. marsupialis auct. non (Linnaeus, 1758)
AGGAGAGCAACCATTTTTGTTTTATGGGCATTGCTGATAGCTGGAGTTGTCAAAGTGTCCCAGTTTGAAAAGGAATATAGTGAATATGATCCATATGATATACTTCAAATTGATAAAGTAAGTCAAGTTTGCATTAATACTTGATAAATGTTAAGAAAGTAAAATGTTTTGCATTGCCAAAGATATTGGGGTGGCAGGCAAATTTTGCACCCAAATTCTCTCATCTAGGAATGTTATTGGTTAATGCTGTTTGATTGGCATGCTGAATGGTGTATTATTTTATCCCTCTAATCATTGTGAGAGACTGTATGAGAAGTTTTAACCTTTATGCTGTCTAAAGTAGAGATTATAGGTTACTACCTTAGTTATCAACAACTGACCATCAAACATTTATTTTTAGGGAGCCTCTGTGACAGAAATAAGGAAAGCGTACAGGAAGCTAAGTTTGATGTACCATCCGGATAAGTATAAAGGACCTGATTCACACATGTTTATGAAGATTGCAAAAGCCTATGAAGCGTAAGTGTTTATGTTCTGATCACATATTATTGTGTATAATATATTTGTGATAAAGTAATATAATATAGTAATGTAACATAGTAGTTATAATAACACTTTGTGGAAGGTATACCTGTATGGTACTTTGTACTTTGTATAAGAGTGTAATACATGAATTGGCATGTATAAATATTTGAGATTTTTCTTGTTTTGTTATGTTTGAAAACTTAGTCCTCAACCATAATGTATTTATCTCATTTATCCATCAAACCATCCATTTATACGTTCATTGATCCATTCAAAGGTCCATCTATCCATCCATTCATTGGTCCATCCATCCATCCATCCATCCATCCATCCATCCATCCATCCATCCATCCACCCATCCATCCATCCTTCATTCCTTTGTTTCTTCCTTCCATCATTCCCTCCACTGATCCATGGATACATCTACCTGTCCATCAATGCAATCTGAATTGAACTTGAAATGGAAACTGTTAATATAGTGGTAGGTTTTAAGCTGCTTTACTATACCATTGCAAAACCAGCTATTTATTCATACATTTACTCCCAAGAAAAGAACTTGTATGCTGGCATTTTGATACCAGATCAGAATGTTTATTCAGCATTGACAGTACCTAAACAACTACACCTCGTATATTTGTAGGAGTGAACTGAAAAAAGGTGCCTTGTGCCGACCTGACTATCATTCGAATGTACTATGGTACAGTAAAAAAATTCTATGGACACAAAAGAGCCCCTATCATAGTAGAGTGAAACATGTAAAACTAAAGTTACTATTCTCACAGGAATTTGGAAGGCAGGAGATGTCATCTGTACTTTGTACACAATAGTAAATTTTTATTTTTGAGATGCAAAAAGACACTACAACATTGTGGATAGGAAATGTTTGGGTAGGAAACAAAAGTGTATAACATTAATGACCCAAGTTGGTTTCTTGTTGATGTTGTGACAATCAGATTATGCAGTTCCAGTATGACCTTTGTACTATGGTGTAATTTTCTACATCGGTTAAAGATCATTACCGTATATATATGTTGTATGACCTTCCTTAAACTAATTTGACATAAGTTATTTGTAATGTTTCACCAGCTTAACAGATGAAGAATCCAGAAAAAACTGGGAAGAATTTGGTAATCCTGATGGACCACAAGGTAAAGTTAATAATGAATATGGTTCCCTATGTTAAGTATACCTGTTGCTTATTGCACCACAATGCAATTGAAATGTAGATCAACAACTATTTAGAAACAAACTGTCATTTGTTCTACTGATGTAAAATTGTGCATTATGAACAAATACCAAGATCAGCCTAAAATGAGATATGTTACCATAAAAAGGACACATAAGTTGTATGATATTGAGAAAGTGGAGTATTGCTTGATATTTTATACTGTTTGGAGTACACTGGTTAAATATTTGTATTTGATAAAAGTTATGTATTTATATGCTAGATGAATATGTGAAGGGTCCAAGTGACTGTGGTCTGCTCAGCCAGTTTCACTAAAATTAACTAAGTATTTGGCTCAGCTGATGAATATCTGTTAAAATGTTGGATCAAGACGGATTATTACAGATACATAAAGAATTCTATTTATGAAATAAAGCTCCTTTTTATTCCTAGTAAGGATAGAAGTCTCAAGCTTTAATGGTTGTCCAAGTAGCTAAACCATAATTTCCCCACTAACTGCATCCTTAATTCTGTCAGATCTAGCCCCATTATGATCTTTTTTATTACCCAAATCATTCTAGTGACAACATTTGGGATAGCTCTACCATCATGGATAATCGATAAAAAGAATTCAATGTGGGTAAGATAACCGTAGCTTTTAGTTATAAAAACACTTTGCAAAGGCTGTTGCATTGATATGAAAGTGTTTGTCATGTGGGCAAGTTACCTTCATTTATAATACAGTGAATGTTAGCTTCAATGTGTTTTGAGATTCATCAGAGTTGTGCCGTAGAATGGGTAGCTTTGTATAGGGGAGTGGCATAATTAAACTGTGCATGTATATTTATAAATAGTTTTTTTCCAGTTTGCCCAAATAGTTTAGATGTACCCAGAAATTATTTAGTGAGTCATGTATGAGCTTGAAACATTTTGTGGCTCAATGAAATTTTAACACTGAGCAAGAAATTTAAGACATTGTTGAAATGTTCTGCAAGGTGTTTTTCCTCTTTCAAACAACACTACTATTGGGTGGCTTGGGACAGGGGTATATGTAGAATAGAAACAAATATTAAATTGAATATTAAAACAAAAACTGAGCACGTGTAAGAGCTTAATATAAGACCTGAATGGCATCAATTAAAACCCTGGTCTTCATTTGTCAGGGTGACTGAAGACGGACCTTTCTTAAAAATGGAGCTTGTTATGTGGTGAATAGACTCTGTACGTATGTATTTGTTCTACTCCCAGCAGTTTCATTTATGAGATAGCTTATGTTGATACAAAGCATCAAAAGGTCTTAGCCTGAATATCCAATCACTATATTTGAAACTTGCTAAAAGAGCTTATTATTAGGGCACTTAAGGCTGAAGATCAGTTTTTTCTGCAATATGTAGTTTATGTAACCTCTTTTCATTTATTACATGTTACTGATCATGAGGGGATTCTTGCCAGGTATCACATACAAAGAAGTTATTAAAGGGCATATGTTACCAGTTACACATGTATGAAAAATAATTGATTGTGTATAACTGCGCAATTCCTAATGGACATAGGCTTCCATGTCAAGGTCTTCACCCCTGGAATAGACAGATTTCAAGAGCCTCCCCTTGCCCAGGCAAGAATTTTAGTAAGATGTTTTTTTCCAGGGCGAATCATCAACACAAGGTAGAGTTCTATAAAACGTCTTTGCAAAGAGTGCAGTTGGAAGTAGTACTTATTGTGAAAAAAGAGGGGGCCCTGTGCCATAAAGTGATTTGGGGGCCCTTTATTGTCAATTTTTTTTCTTCAATAAGCTATGCGGGCCCCCAATCCATCTTAGGTGTGTGGCCCTGCCCAGCAACACAGTCAGCACCCCTAAAACGGGCAGTGTGCTCCTGTACTACCTACAGCGTACAGAGACACTCTCACCTGACCTGTGACAAATACAGAGCAGACTTTATCACATGAACTAAATGTAAGTACTTTTAAGACTACATGAATCATATTTTATGAAATATGTAATTTAAGAAGTCTCTTTTCTCATTATTGTAGGTGCTTGCAGCATATGGGATGGCATTTATGGTGATTCTTCCAATTGCTGTGGTATGTTGCATAGTACAAAATATTAATGCAGTTAACTGTCATCATCATCATTGTCGCAATAACATCATCATCATGCAGACCATTATCTAATATGCCATAAAGAGCCATAATTCCCCTTATACTGAATCTAATGAGGAGTTGCAAGAGTTGGAATGGCTTCCACAGATGACCCATATTAACCTTGAAAACATATGTTGCTTACTTAATTACAGTTAGGGTAGTTACTGCCACTTCCAAGATCTATAGGTAAGGTATATGATGGGTCTCTGAACGTCTAGGGCATGGAGGTAAGATTGTGATTGTTGAAAGTCCCATTATCGACAAACGTAGTTTCAAGAGTTGCAAGAGTTGGAATGGCTTCCGCAGATGACCCATATTAACCTTGAAAACATTTGTTGCTTCCAATTTTTTGAATACAATTCGGTAATTTTCGATTGGGTCTGAAGAGATTATGTATTAAGGAAATGAATCTTTATACATCTCTTTCTGCTGGACTTTTAATTAAGAGGGAATTAAAGGAGAGTTTTTGAGGCTCACTGAGCTTGTTCAGCTTATACTGTTCAATTTCTAGTAGATGTTGATCTCATTTGTTACATAGTGTGGACATTATGAGAAAGGGAACGTCATCACATACACACAAATAATAATGAATTATTTCTAGTTTTAAGCAATAAACGATACACATGATCGTTCCAGACAGAAGAGTTCCTAAGAAATTGCAGTACCATGTGACTGTAATGGGTTACTATGGGGGTTAAAGGTGGCAATTTAAATTTACTTTTTTTATCTAATTTATTGGTCTTGGAAGTTGTAACTCAGTAAACTGACCTATTAACGTCTATTCTGTTCTATTGATTATAGACTTTGATACCGTTTAATTGTTGTTTCTTTTTTAAAACGTTTTTTAGGGAACTTGGTGGTATAGGTCAATCCAATACAGTGCAGACGAAGTGCTTATGGCTACAGAAAGACTATTTTACACATTTTTATTGAAACAGCCGAACATGACAATAAAAAGTATGTTTATGATGTATAATGGTTTTGAACTTTAAGTTTGGGTTGATCGGGACAAAGTAATTGGAAACTCAAACAAGTTGTTATGTACAGTAAGTGGGGTGGGATTTCAGTGGGCGCTATTAATGTTGCATACTCAGGTTCAGTTTTGAAGCAAGCCTAGATGGAAGTGTATATACGGTGAGTGTTGAATGGACCTACATCATTGCCGAGAATATGAGGCCTTTAGTGCCGCAGCATTAGGCAGAGTTTTGCCTTAGTCTGGCTCTGATAGTGATCGTTTAATTTAGAATTAGAGCTCGGCGAGTATGTCTGTTATGAATTTCATCTTTAGCACTTGTAGGGAACAAAAGTGCTATGAACTAGCGTCTACAGTTTTCCAGATGGAAACCACTCTATACATGAAATAGTTCATTGGCCAGCTGCTGATTCGTAGTGCAGTATTCGGAGGCCTGACTGTTGTGTGTTGAGGGACTGTGTACTCTTGATCCTCTTGGAATTTTGTCATAGACGTTGCAACGGTTTTCTGCCATAGCCGAATTTTGGGAGGTATGAAGTGACTTCATTGTTAATCGGTGATTTGAATACGTGTTTAACAGTGTAATCATTATCTTAATTACGGCCGTAAGTTGGAAACAAAAAAACTACAGACTGCTCAATTTATATAAGCGCTGACGTTTCGTTGTATGTCGTACAACATTCTCAGACGAAACAGTCGTTAGAATTTTAAAGTCGTCAGGTGGCATAGGGTGCTTTGAAGAGAGGGCATGTTGTCTTATGTTGGAGAAAGGTGGACTAGAGAGTGAATTACCTGTCAAGGTCGAGATGCCAACATGTTCAGAGATCATTGTATGTAGATGACGGGTCGTTAGACCCAAATTCAGTTCGAGGAGCATAGGAACGTATATTTATAAATGGCATTGGCTCTCAAAAGTCTAAGAACACGGTCTCTAAAGGGAAAGCACCCGAATGATAGCTGCATAGGACGAGAGATAAATCGTACATGAATGGTAGGAAAGGCCGATGTGAATAGTTTATTAATTTGTGTATATAAATGTAAAGAATGTTCTCCAGTAATATCTCAGTGCAATTTGAAGTATTCTTTGCCCGTCCGTGTTTGATTGTTACCCAGTTAGTCTCCTTATATTTTTGTTTCTGTGATATATCCGTTTTGGTCTCCTTTCTTTCATTCTTTCGTCCTTTCTTTCTTTCGTCCTTTCTTACGTTCGCCCTTTCTTTCTTTCGTCTTTCCTTTCTTTCTCTCGTCCTCTCTTTCTCCATCCTTTCCGTCTCTCGTGCTTTCTTTCGTGCTTTCTTTCTTGCTTTCTTTCGTGCTTTCTTTCTTGCTTTCTTTCGTGCTTTCTTTCTTTCTTTCTTTCTTTCTTGCTTTCTTTTTTGCTTTTTTTCGTTCTTTCATTATTTCATTTATTCATCATCCTTGCCTGTCTACCTGTTTATTTGCCTCTCTGTCTATGGCCGCTTACTTTTGCCTTCCTCTCTCTATACTCATGCTGCAAATTATGTAACCTAGTAGTACAATGCAGCACAGATTTAATGGTATGGGTATTGATGCAAATGCAATATCTTGTTTTATCTTTTTAGGAGTTCTGATGATATTATCGGCATCCTTTGAATTCGCAAAAGGCCATAACAATGAAATTCAAGAAAGGCCAAGTGATAATTTTGAATTACCGCAGGTAAGCCAATGGGAAGATGTATATCCAAGTCTTCAGTTTAAATATGAGTGACGAATATTGTAAAGTAATAAACGTTGAAATGTTGTCCTCCAACACTGTAGTACTGCAGCTACAACTATCGCAGTCTGGAAACGAGGTCAAATGATCATACTTACAAGGTGAATCTTACGAAGAGACGTGATGTCTATAATTCGGTCCAAGAATATGGTAGAGTTTACTTCCGCTAAGTAAATTAACTAAGGAATTAACTAATTACCTAACTTGATAATTACGTTGACTAACCTAAGTCACCAACTATAGTCCAAGTTAGCCCAAGATAATTACCTGTATTCACTGATCTGTTGGGTGACCGTTGAAGTAATCTGCGCTCTAAAGAAACTAAAAAGTATCAATCAAGTATGTGTGATAACTAAAACGTTATACTTCAGCATAACAAGTAACCATTGCTGTATGTCTTATCTCATAGCTTATGAAAGACTTACCTCATTTGAATCAGAAGAACAGAGAAGTTCCATTTTGTTATGTTCACAGTATAAAAGCACGGGCACTTATACAAGCACATCTTACCAGGCTAGATTTGCCTCCAGATACACTAAGAAAAGGTAAGGAGGAATAGCTTATTTTTTATAATTTTTTCAGTGTCAAGTTTTGTCAGTTGCCTTAAAGTGTGACTACGTTACTAGTTTTTCTATTAAGCAAATATGCAACTGATCTTTAAGGCATCATATTGTAACGAATTATGTACTGTACACACTGTACGTATAGAATGCTCTTAACTGGATGTTTTTCTTGCTAATAGGACACGCGAAAAGAACCAAAAACTAGTAATTCAGTTATGATACATGTGATGACCAACGCAAGTCTTAGGAATAAGTCTGATAACGAATAACAGGAATCAAATTGTAAGAGTTGAGAACTTGGCCCAACAAGTTATCTTTTGTTTCAACTTTGTCTTGACCGTGATTAGAAGCCTTTTCTGATTGGAGGAGAAATGTATAGGCGTCTACCGTAACTTGTACTACCATTCATTACCACGACATCTTCACCATTACTCACCCTATCGTCTCGTACTATGATCGCGAAATTCTACTTAATCAGAATGTTCTGAACCTTGCCAGCTGGAGTAGAAAAGTAAGATTATTATGAGACATTTTAGAAAGCAGTAATATTAGCTCAGAAAAAGCAATTGACAAAACTGTTGGTGTGGATCCTCAATCTGTATCCAACCCTTAACTTAAGTTAAGGTCAAATAGAGTGGAGGTAACCTTGTTTAGAATTTTAGTAATGCCGAGAGTCGGTTGGCATGGAAAGTCATACGCCGAAGTGAAGAATTAACTTAAATCAGTGCGTGATTTCCCTGTGCTCGCTGTGTTCAGTTTTAGATTATTTCAAGAAATTGATTTGATAAGATTAAATGGAAATGATCTGTGCAGACCATGATAAACATTCTCTTTACTTGGCTTTAATCAGAGCATCGCAGCGTCTGGTAAGTTCCTTGGTAAGTCAAATCTAACTTGGGCGGAGTTCACACAACTGTGAGTGAACATATTCACTATTGGAGGGATGGAGTGTTGTTTTTCAGATCAATAACATAATGGATAACAGACAACTCTCGCGGGTGTTGGCAGGGGTATGAGAGACCGCTGCGCGCTTCCCAAGGCACAAAAATCACGAGTAGCCCGGTTGAATATAAGTCGATGCTGCAGCTTGGACTTATACATGCTGGAGACTTGCCCTATTGGTTATTAACCTTTGCTCTGTATACACCTTTCGTAGTCACCAACCCCCTATCGCACACTTTTCAAATCGTCACCCAGAAATTACTAATATTGGTGTCAATTCTACCATTTTAGATAAATGCACCAAAAACAAATCAGTTCATGGAATTATCATTTACGTAACTAAAAGCAAAGTAATGAATTACAAATACCCAGATTACTTTTAAATAAGCTCCCAAACTATAATTTGATCTCTGCTAAAATGAAGCTGCGGAGGTTTATAGCACCGTACCACCCAGAATAGATCTGGCATCCCTAGGTGTGTGGAAGCACCTCCTGTGTAGAATCACTGAGCGCCACTAGAACTCGTACAAGTTTACGTGAAAGAGAACGGGAACCTCTGCAACCATGCATTGGAAAAAGCCACGGGTGACACTTTTTTCCTCTTTCACGTTGGGTACTTTTGGATCTAATGTCAAGGGGTAGAAGTACTTGTGTATCGTTTTCCACCTTTTCTCAAGAACAAAATTCGGATATCGGTTGAGATTTTTTCTTCTTTTTCAGATTTGGAGTTGGTTTTAAAAAAATGTCCATACCTATTAAGAGAAATGGTAAATTATGTGAATCAACTGGTTTATTTGGGACAGACTGGTAGAGGTATGTTTCTTAACACTGTTATTCCTTACTATTCATAAATGATTTTAGTTTGTAGTTAATTTGCATTCCGTTGTGTCATGGTGTACGTTCATGGCATGGCTATCAGGGCCCGTACTTCCCAAATAAAAAAACTTTCTCACGACGTCTGTGCATCATCATAAACGTTCCTTCACAACTATTTGAACGTAACATAAAAGTCAAAATTATTCGTCGTAAAGACAAGAGAAAGAAATAAAGACAGTCGACTACTTTTGCTCCTATTGCAGTGAAAGTACGTGAGCACCCCGTGACAGAAGTACCAGAAAAGCGAGGGCTGAAACTGATTCCCATGATGCAAGGCGCCACAGTTTTGCCGCAGAACCTGACATTGTTTATTACCTATGAAAGAATAAAGAAAGCGGACCACCATTATGAGGTGACATCAACCATCGGCACAGCGCAGAATGTGCGGTTACAAGTATTACTTCCAAGCTACTTTTAGGTATTGCAACGGAAACGATAAACGATACTTCGCACTTAATGGTACTTTTTATTGCAGAATAACATCAATGATGTATTTGTTTGAATTGTAGTTCTCCATCCACCAACATTATCAACATTAAAGAATATAATGAAGCTGAGTGGAATGATAGTTCAGTCGTCTTGGGATAATAAATCTTCCTTTTTGATGCTACCTCATATATCTCAAGATCATTTAAGGCACTTTAGCACCAAAAAGGTAAAGCCACGATCCACTTGTGTTGTATTTTTTGTAGCTTTACATTGTGAAGTAATTATTACTAACAGGCCAGATCATTGTGTTATCCAAGAATATGTCCCTCCCTTTCCCCCCTGCGTACCGAATATAGGGTTCGTCTCTGTCGAACACTTATAAGGAACGGAATTGAAGCCCTCGAACGAACTGACGCCTTATTTTTTTGCATACGAAACCCCCCAATAGACGACCCAGGGAATGGAGAAGACGAAGGGATTTGGAACAAGCCCTCTGAACAGTATGATTATCTTTGTTACTTGTTAAAATTCATGTGGTTAAGTATGGTATAATTTACAGAGATAATAATTCAGAGGCCGTTCACGTAGTGTCCGTTGTATTGCTTTACTGGCCAAGTTGAATCAAACTGTAGCCCACATCTATAAGTACTACCAAATACTACGAACTGATGTAAGCTCATGGTTTATAGCAGGCATTTCCTGCGATTAAATTTTGTGTTGTCATTGAAAATGTCATCTTGAAAATTTGGTTTGTATAGGATGCATATGCTTACCGTTCCTACTACCTTATCTTGATATGTGCATCGTTAAGGCCGTAAGAGTAATGTGAGTGTGCTATGACTTTAATCCATGGGAAAGAATTAAGTCTTAGCCAAGTTGGTATATGAGGAGAACATGCGCTCTTTGAGCAGCATGGCCTATTAAAACTTGAAAGAAACAAAGGCGGACTTCTTGAATACACCCGTGTTACCTACAGGTATCTTATCCCGCCCAGCTGCAAGGATGGGGGAGACTAGCCGAAGGACAATTCGAGATGCGTAAGAAGAGCATCTTAAGACCTTAAGCCATGTGAAGGGACTGCTTTTATTGGAGCAAACACATGGAGAAAACTGGCTTTCAACCGCAGGTCTCAAACATTCGTTTTGAAAGACAGCGAGCCTTTCTATGCCCTCCTTTATCAAAGTTAAAATTTCGTAGACTTCTATTGGGGTTACAGGAAAGACACGTTATTTCTCGTTGAGTCCTAATTTGGTTTTATTAGGGTTATTTTCGTCGGTTAGTCGACGTAAACATGATAGTATTTGGTACAGCAGTTTCGAAGGAAGTAAATGCCCTCTCATTTTGTGGATCGAATTGCCATCTCCGTGTCATAATTGTCATTTGTTATGACTTTTGAAATGACAAAAGAAGGAAAACACCATGAGGATATAACTTGTGGATGTCCTACTAGTCCTTTATTCGCTGGTTATCCTCCAAGGTGCTTTTCTTCTTTATTTCGGGTAGAGTATCTGCGACCCAATTCTTATTAGGGACCATTGTTAGGAACTGGTATGGAAACAGGATGGGCGTTCTTAGTAGTAGGTGTAGTCAAGCCACAGAAACCCGTGGGAGGTTTAGAACGGACTGGTAGGGCAGGCCTTAGAGGACGTGAAATATATGAAGTTGTCAAGAGGCAGGCCACTTGCATATTGGTGCTTAACAACTGAGCAGCTGACGAGCGAATGTGCGATATAGCGATCAGAAGAAGTGGGAAGAACATGGTGAAAACAGATTTTCCGCAGTCCAGCCGCGCCAATTCTTGTCTCATGGAGATAAAGATGATGATGACATCTGATGATAATGGTGAGTAGGATGGTGATGATGATGATGATGATGATGTTGATGTTGTTGATGTTGTTCTATGTATGCGGTGCATCTACCCCTTTATGTTGTTCTATGTATGCGCTGCATCTACCCCTTCATGTTGTTCTATGTATGCGCTGCACCTACCCCTTCATGCGTTTTTCTTAGTATTCGTATTTCCCTTTTTTGGTGTAGCGTCCATTTATGGTTTAATCACAGTAATTTTGCAGATCTGATGCGTTTTTCTCAACATGTAGAGGCACATAAAGACACTTAGGCAGTTCGTAGGGATGAAGAATGAAGATCGAAGGTAATTATATATACGCCATAATCGTATCAAACAGTCGTCATCTTGAAGTGTTATTCTTTCAAATCCTCTCGTCTCAAGAATACTTCACAACTTTCAATGGGCTTTAGACAGAATGATGGAGCGGATCGCTGTCCTTCCACGGTGAAGTGACATTGCGCAGAGAGGCTGGTCTTCAAAATGGCGTAGAGCTGGATATCAATGCCCACCTGTGGACTATTAGGAACTAATGTAGCGACGAGAGAAACAGAATGAATAATCAGCGGAGTTCACCTAGCTTCTAGTTGGTAGAGAGTAAGCCGCGTATGCGCGGATCACAGATTTGAATGCCGTTGGTGACATATTTTTCTATTTTATTTCATCGTTTCAAAATACCCTACTTGTTGTTTCTGTACTTACAAGTGCCCTGTACCCGTTATACGCCTGTATGGGTTAGCTTGTGGTGTTACCCGAGGTGTAGTTCCGGTTGATTTCACCTGCAAGATAAACCAAATTTATAAGTGGTTTATAAGCAAGACGTAGATAAAAATGGAAACAGAGCGAAATAGAGACAAGGTTAGCACAAAAAGGGGACAAACATTAGGTGTCTGTTTTTTAATCATTTTTCTACATAGTAAAGGTATAGATCGATTCATGAGAGTGAATCAGACACTAGTAGAGCATAAGAATTACAATTTTTATAAGTTTGTGTTAGTAATATTTAGTTAGAAGGAAAAAGATGACTATATCATAACCACTAGGTAAAGGTAAAGAACGTTTCGCAATTATGTCAAGAAGCTCTCAGCATGGGTCAACTAATCAAAACCGTGTGTTTGGTTTTTTAAAAAAATTATCTACCGACTGGAAATCGTGACTGTGGCAAATGAATGTTAAGGCATATAACTGTTAGGGCCACCTGTCACGGTTAGCTCCTAGTGTTGTAACAGGTCGTAATCGCTCTCGAATGGCAAAACGATTTTTTGTGTTTCAAGAACCCTGTCTTGAGTGAAGAATAAAGAAGTCACGATAGCCATACAAAATAGTTGCTCATGCGAAATCAGAGTTTCATTTTCACTTAATGGTAAATTTGATAGTTATTTGAAAGTGAACCCCCCTCAAGTTTCGATAAAACAGCAAAACAATGTTTTTTCTGATTAACCTGGAATACGGTTGCAATCATTAGCAAAGGGCCCAATACTATATTATGGAGTATATTTCTTAGTTAGGAAATAGGATCCTTTGGTACTTGTCGTTGACCATGTTTGATAAACATGTGCTACTAATACAGAAAAATTATGGAATCTCTCTGGTCATGATTTATCAACAAAGGAATAAAAAAATGTAATTCAACAAAACGTATTCTCTAAAAATCAAAATATTAAAGCTTGGGGTGATAAGGTCTGTCAGAATACGATGACACTGTGTTCTGCATTACTCATTTCTGGGACAAACTTAAGTCTTTATATGAACATCATAGTAAAGATTTAAGAGAACTGTACCATTTTAGGGTAAGGGTGAACGTAAGGATATATCTTGACAAAAATCATTTCACTGCTACAGCGCGGGTCCTGGGTTCAAATTCCGTGCATGAAATGCTTCCATTTAGCCTAGTGTTTCTCAGATTAATTATTTGAAATCTGCTTTCCTGGTCTTAGAAATGAAAAACTAATGTTAGGTAATTAGTAGTCTATTGGTGAGTAAGTTGGGTCATGCTTCCATAAGTTGAAGGATGGAATCAATTTATGGAAATTTTGATTGTAAGGGCTCTAGTGCTGTTAACATTAAGGTAACTAAGTGAACCATGGCCTATGGAATTCATCATGTACATCTAGATGAGCCATGGCAC
>JAAAKL020011988.1:0-11799 GCA_010016065.2 Carybdea cf. marsupialis auct. non (Linnaeus, 1758)
CCATTTTACTTAAAATTGTGTTCTATGTAGTGATTTGTTTTTTGTTGTTTTTTTGTTTTCTCTTCGCTCAATACAGGACAGTTATGCCACTTCAGTGTATTGAGTTACTTTGAAAGAATAGAAATAAAAAAGTAAACAGAAAAAAATAGATGTAACTGCAGACAAGAAATAAAAGATTCCACGAAGATGGCGGTCGACATTAAATTTAAAATTGTCAAGATCGGAAGTAAGAGGAAAGCAGCCTGAAGATAGAGAGTTCAAGATCTTGGCAGTTCTATGGAAGAAACTGTTTCTTTTTGTTTTAGGAATTAAACAGAAACTTCCATTTCATTATGAAGGTGTATAATTGGCTACCAAGTCTAAATAAGGCCCAAATATATGTAATCAGAAAATTAAGTGCTAATATTGTTGAATATTTAACGTTTCAAATGTTATTTTGTCACATTTCTTTGCCTCCTTTTTATTGTTTAAGACGACGCTCAAATAGGACAAAGCAAAGACAAACTTTTCAAAGGTTTTGCTTCATGTTTTTATTAACGATTAATCACCCTTTGGTATGCCAGGCCTCGCCCTCTCTCAATTTTAATCGTTGCTCACTTACTTTTGTAATTATGTAGAGCTCAATCTATGGTTCCCAAGGATACCCTCGTGTATAAATGTCTCCAGGGACACCCACACACGTACATTTATCTCTCTTTGACTTTAAAGTCGCAGAATGAATGGCTCCTACTCCCTTTTATATGATATGTCGCAAGAATTACAAAGATCATATTATACAACATCACTTCTTATTTCACCAATCAGCTTCACCACTTCTTATTTCACCAATTCGTTTCACCACTTCTTATTTCACTAATCAGTTTCATCACTTCTTGTTTCACCAATTCGTTTCACCACTTCTTATTTTACCAATCCGTTTCACCACTTCTTGTTTCACCAATCAGTTTCACCACTTCTTATTTCACCAATCAGTTTCATAACTTCTTGTTACATCAATCAGTTTTACCACTTCTTATTTCACCAATTAGTTTCACCACTTCTTGTTTCACCAATCAGTTTCACCACTTCTTATTTCACCAATCAGTTTCACCACTTCTTGTTTCACCAATCAGTTTCACCACTTCTTATTTCACCAGCAGTTTCATCACTTCTTGTTTCACCAATCAGTTTCACCACTTCTTGTTTCACCAATCCATTTCACCACTACTTACTTGTGCTGGAATGACAAGAGATTGACCTAATGACGACAACATGCTGACTGAAATTCCATAGACAGAAACAGAAATTTAGTATCGCATTACTTCTGTTAAAAGTGATTCATTAAGATGTTTAGTTAATTTTCTGGGATAAATGTTATTCAATCGATCTTCTTTTCAAAGCAAGAATAACAATTGTTATAAGACTTGTTGCACTCAAGAGTAAAACTTCAGTTTCTTATGATGTATTGGTCTTCTTGAATGCGTGATGAGTGTAAGCCGACAGGAACCAAAGACTCAAGGAACAATGATTTCATCTACTGTATTTTGTAAGTAGTACAGACGTATGTTTTCTCTGTCCTTATTTTTGTTCAAAGCCAAGTTAACCATCTAGCCCAAGACTAAAGGATCAAATCTATGTCTTCAAATTTCCAGGGACAAAAGAGTTAAGGAGAAGCTTTTAAAGATTTTAGATCTTTTCCAGTAAATTTATATATGCGCTATCATTATTTGAAAACGCGCGCACTTTCCAAAACAGATACAAAAATAAATATATAATAGATATACAAATATATAAAATGTTTTTGCTATTTTGTGCAGTCTTACAAAATATGTAAGTAATCATTTGAGTAATCTGAGACAACTATCTTTATACGTGATGAAGCTTACAATGAGTTGTGTTGAATCTATCCAAATGCACTTGACATTTGGTGTTACAAGTTCCTGTAAGAGATACGACTGTTTCAAGTACGTTTTGATGTTATAAGCAAAATAAAACAGCAAAAATTGACTTCCACACCAGACATGTCGCGTTAGCACATTATTCAAATATCTTCTGTTTTATACCAACAGGATGAACAATTCGATGGCAGCTGATCATCATTGACACTCCAAAAGCGAGGGACGTGGAAAAAGAACGCTTTGTCGTTAGGAAGTTATTAGTCAAATACATATAAAATGTTAGTATCAAGAATTCAATAGATCACTATTTTCTTGTCCACTCAGTGTTTTATTGATTTTGCTGCATTATTTGTATTACCTAAATGTACGTAAATTCCATTCAATTACCTGTAAAAGCAGTTACCAATACATCCAGTCATAAATAATTTTGTATATATAATTCCTTTCATTGATTCATCATTGATTAGCCTTCAGTGTTTGGTTGATGGTTTACGTGGAATAGCTCAGCTCTGTATGCCCTTTAACAACGTTATGAATACAACAAAGTATATATACACCTATTGTATCCATATTATTGAAAAAATGAGCAAAAATTTGTAATATTGCATATTTCCCTCAGTTGCAACTTCAAGCCAAAACGTAATACATTTTTTATATAAGACGTTGCTATAAAAATGTAGTAGAATGAAGTAGTGTAAAGACCGAAGGCACTAATTCCTGCATGATAATCCGTTATCAAAGATGCTATCCTCAAATGGGGTATTGTTTTGAAACTTAGTTATAGCTTACTCCACATAATTCTGCTAGGCCACATTGCTGCTGACCACATTTTCCTTCTTGAAGTGCTGCGACTTTTTTTGTTAACGATTGTGTATTAGAACGATCATAAGTTCGGTTGGCAAAGAATCTTCTCGCAAACCTAGACTCTTTGGAGAATCCAGAGGAACGTGAGGTAGGATATTTCTTCTTCCATATAAATAAGAAAGGTGAGACCTTAGGGGGCGTGAACTTAAACAAAAAAATACACAGGGCTTACAAAGTCAACATTGGTCATGAAATGTCTGTTGCGAGAAAATCATCATATCTGAAGGGAAACCGCAATTCAAAGAGACATGGTGGGATAGGAAGGCCAAGACGTTTATGAAAATTATTGACTAGAGCATCATCAACTTCATTAATGAGTGTCTCAGTCCTGTGTATGGTCAGTGTAGTCAGTTAGTTCAATGATCCGAAGCAGAGACATTTCTCGCAGATACGGCCGCAAGTCATATGGGGTGGGGTGCTCAATTCAATACTACACAAAGTTGTTCGCTCATCTATATCAGACGAGGCCTTAGAAGCCCCTTTTCACAAAGGGATGACGGCAAGAGTACAAGTGTATCTGGTATAATCTGATTGAATCCCTGATACCAGTAGCAGAAATAAAGTTGTGTCCTTGTTCCAACCCCTTCCTGTAGCGTTTCTCTTGATTCTTCTTTCTGCACGGAGAATACATCCATCTAATGGTAATACGTAAATAGTCTCACTTTTAACGTGTACAAAACATTGAACACTAGCAAAGATTTGTACATTTTTCAACACATGTTTTCAAAGCATGAAAGTATATCTAGATCATAAAGATATCATTTATGAAAACCCGAACTTTATTGTATTGCAATCAAGGTTTTTCAAATTATGCCAAGATGTGAGTTAAATACTTTTAACCTGCGTTACTTTTTTCTGGAACAACTAATACAGTAGCATTGTAAAGAGGATGTAGCAACCTCACTTTCATTGGACCATAGGATATTATAGTTTGCAAGTTGTTAAAGGAAGGGGGAAGCTACCGCATTCGCTTCTAGGGAACGATGGAACATATAACTCTATAATGAGCAGAAAGAAGAGGGATAAGCAGCAAAGGTTAGTTTAATATTAGTTTAAGATGGTTTTATGACGCATTTTGAGAAGTTACAATCAATAGAAACTAGCAACATAAAAAGACCTCGATGAGATGTGGCCCACGTCGGGATTCAGTCAAGGTGTAGGTGGTTTCATACCATAGTAATACAGCAAAAGGATCTATTGAAGCTGAACATGAAGCAACAGCTATCGTTTTCTGACGCCATTCTTTTGTTTCAAAGCAAACAAAAGGAGAGAGAGGAGGAGAGACAGGGTTGACCAGTGCCGAAAATGAGCTTACGTAAATTTTGAATGGTCTCCAGACAGATGGAATTCTTTTTCTTACTTAAAAATTTGTTATCGCTTTATTAGGGGATAAGCTTCCACTCTTCCGTCTTAAAAGAATAGGATTCCAGGTTTAATAGGAAATGCCCATGTGCAAAAGTAATTATTAAAAATATCTTTCGACATGTCCTGTTAAGGTTTCTAGGTGTTCAACAGATCCCGATAATTAAATGTGTTTTCCGCAGTTAAAGAATTGTGCTGCTGGCGTTTCCTTCTTGTACTTTTAAGGTACAAATAACCTTTCGTTACTCAGAATGAATTTTGGAAAGCAGTGAAGGTACACAAAATCTATTCTACATTCCTATCGCAACGTCCGCCTAGATATGTTCAGGTGACGTCTACTACTGCGCTTTTGGAGCAGAAGAAAAAGGGGTACTGTCCTGCTGAATAAAAAATCGTCTTTAGACCTCCACCAAATGTACGTTGATTTATTAATTATCCAACTGAATAATCCATCCATTGTGGAAATACACTTGATCATGTGCAATACAAGGAGTTCTGAAACGTTTCCCACGGCTGATCCACGGATCGAGTTCTATTCTGTCATTCACTCTATGTGTTGAATGTAAAGTTATTGGTCATGAAGCAAAATTATCATGTAACGTAAACAAGCCCCGAAACAATGAAGCTTGACTTGCAACCCAGCACATTTGATAGAGTAAGTCCTTAATTAACAAGTCTAGTATTTAAAACGAAGTAAATGACAATAAAGGAAAAGCTGCCATCAATAACTGAACAGATGTCGTGTAGATGATTAAGGCCTGAATATACTGTGTCACATGACTGCAACCCGAGTTAACATACGTCACACTTAGTATGAAACCAGGTATATTTTGCAATCAACACCTGATTCTGCCATTTTATTATGTTATGGTTTGATTGTCATAATTCCATAATGAGATGACCTATTAAAGGTACAAAATGTGTTGTATAAAGAATGCAAATTATTATTATTATCATTTGAAAACAAAATCTTAAAGTCATGCCGAGAGAACTAGTCTGCATATTTGACGCAAAACACTGAAGTGTCTTTGCATGGTCTTATGGATTCGAGCTTGAAAACCTGGCCAATGTTCTTAAACGATTCTGCATAAAACTATACCCGATGACAGCTATGTAGCTGATTACTAGACATTGATGAAGTATCTTGTTATGTAATGCTTTATTAATTTTACTACTTAGTTCCTAGCCAGGAGGAGAAGTCGTCTATTTACTAGCTAAAATCTTCAAGTTAGAAATGATCGAGAAGACGGATATAAAAATTGCGGTCACTGCTTTCCTGGATCAAAAACAGCAGCCACCAACTATAGATAAATTGACTTCAATTATTCCAATACGAGAGAGGAAAGAAAACCCCATTTCATTGGTGGGTAAACTCAAGAAGTTTCTACCGCCAATATTAAGGATTACGATAGTAAGGATTACGATATCAAGGATTACGATATTAAGGATAACGATATTAAGGATCCGTATGAACAATTATAATGGGTGTGATTTTCTTGGTTTCCAATGACATAAATATGATTTTATCTTCAATCACATTGTGGGAAACCCGCTTGTGCATTGTAGATTGTGAGTTTGGTAACAATTATAGATAATATAATGCACTAAGAAATTATTGTTTATCAATGACCATTTTGCATTTCAAAGAATTGATGTCATACCCCGAAGAATGCAGGAATATCTGGTCAGGATTAAACTTGTCTACCGATTTTATTCATTTTATATGTAAAGGTCCTTCTCTAGCGACTGCCAAAGAACTTTATTTTTCTGCTGGCAATGTTAAGTCCTCAAAAGGTTTAAAATTTTATCTATTTTATATTGTCAGTTACGAATCTTTGTCAAAAACGTCTCCCACTTATTCTGCATTTTCTTTGAATTTTACTTGTAATACGTGTGTTCATACGTGATAAAATGTACATGCAACGACAGTTCCGCAGCAAAGATCTTGCTCTAAAATATACGTTCGTGGTTACAAAGTAGTTTTATTTTGCTCGAATCATGATAAAAAAATTCAGAAACCTTGACGATGTGCTCTTTTCGACAGTCCGATCACGATAAACACCAGGAATTAACCCGTTTGTAACAATTTTTTCATAATAAACGATCTAAGATACTTTCGGAGTAATTCTCATTCTAACTAGCGAAAGTATTCTTCTAGAGAGGTCGATAAATGTTTTACACATTGCTCCGCTTTAGTAAAACAGTGTAGTTAAAATACGATAGAAAAATAAAACTGCAAGAAATGGCCAAAAAATTTAGTACTGAAAAGCTTTTTCTTCCGACACTCCTCAGAGTACAAAATAGTCAGAATTGAAATTAAGAAGAAATAAATGAAACTTATATACAACTGTGTAGGACAATATAAATCAGGTTACGTTGGATTATCCTCTAAGAGTTTCGAAGAGTTTGAAATGTTTGCAATGCTTAAACATACCAAAATAATATATATGATATTGTGTCCCGATTTTCTTTGTTGATTATGCCAAAATATACACATCGCATCATCACTGTTTGCATGTGTCACACAAATTGAATTTGCTAGCTGGGACTAGAACAACCATGTTAGAAGAGACTTGCTCTTTCGTAGTCCTGGTATTTTTGGCGTTATGGCAAAAAGTCCTTCTGCGTTTTCTGTTACCATTTAGTTCACATATTGCAATTTATTGCCTTACTTTCTAGGGCAGGTCTTGGCAATGAACCTTTGAGCTTAGCTATTTGACCTAGGTTTTCTAAACTGATGTGATCCACGGATAGTTCAAAATACTATTAATATTCAATTCACCCTTAATAGTCACTGCAAGGATTCAAAGAAGGGAAATTCAGTGTCATTGAAAATCCATGCGTTCGCAGCCTGGATGCCTGCTTCATAATAATTTGGAAAGGAACTTCCAGCATCAAAATTTTAGCCTTTATTTAACATTTGCTTGTTCTACGTGTCTGTAACACGTGTATCTGCGTTTAGACGACAGATAGAGAGAGTTACTTTCAAAGCAATGTTAGAGTTTCGAACTTGGAACTGTCACTCTCATTACTGCCCTACACCTATTAAGTATTATAAGATACTAGAAAGTAGCGGTTTGTGGGGGACGTAGTACTTGCTTAGCATTTAAGATAATGCAGTTTAGTTAGATAGAATTGGAGATAAAAGGGACTAGCTGAAGGAATGTGACATGCAGAAGAACGTTTTTGAACCACATTTAACAAAATATTTACAGGCGATAAGCAAATTCTACTTTGCAAAGTCCAAATGAACTGAAGCTGAGAATATCTTGACACTAATCAACGTCAGTACCACAAAGTAAGCCCCAAGTTGCGTGCCCTTCTGTCCATCTATTTCCTGGCCTACCCCGTTGCCGATAAATATGTGACTTTATTGGTCCATCGGATGTCATTAATCCTGGCCAAAATGCCAGCCAAGAGAAGCTTATTGCCTCTGATGGGATCAATCGTGCCTCTCAGTGATTTCTATGCCTAAGGGAATAATCATTGGCGTTTTAAGGAGATAAAAGCGCATAGACCCCATGCTTCCACGCTAAACACTGTTTAAACACAGAATGTCACAGAAGGTGTAATAAGATCTGTTCTACTAGGTTTATCTCGAAACAAATAACAGTAATTCTGCATCACTTGTTGTAGATCTTCTTCTGATTAGGTGGTAGATTAACGTGGTTAATCTTATGAATGGTTGATGGTGAAATTAAATGTAGAAATATATATATGAAATCCTCATTGAAGTCTCCTCCTCATTGAAGTCTCCTCCTCATACCATGATAATGAAATCATGCCAATCAGTTCCCTGCTATACCATGGCTTCAACTTGTTTATATGCTAAACCTTAGTGGACATCAACCGACCTGGTGACTTAACCACATAATTAACGTCACTTAACCTTTGAAATACCTTAAAAGGATCTTCCCACCTTGGTGCTAACTTATTTTCCGCACTGGTAACAGAACCATTACTCTCTACCCTACCTCATACGCCCTCTCGCATGTTTTCCTGTCCTACCAAACTTGATGCTTAATCTGTGTGTACCTAAGATTGGAGCTCGCTGCTTCAACAAACTCATTCAAGCAATTACTGATCTCTAAAATGTAAGTAACTACATTCCTCTCTTCAATAACAGTAGTTTCAGTGCATGCTTCCTTAACCAAGTCTAGAGCCCCTATTACCTTCTTGGCATACAGCAACTCCAATGGCGAATAGAACATTGACTCCTTTATTACCTCCCTATAAGCAAATAGCATGTTTGCTTAGCCCTCGTCTATCACGGAGTTTCCTTAGCTGCGTTAAACTCAAACTCTTGAACGTCTCAGCCATCTTAAAGAATCAAGACTATCAACTACGTCAGTCTCAAACTTTTTGCTTAACACCATCACATACTTCCCGTAACAACTTCAAAATAACTTTAATCATGGTACTCTAACGAGAACGAAAGGCCATTTAAAAACACAAACAATTAACGTTTCATAGCGTAGATAACAATTCCAAGTTCCAAACAACTGCAGCAACATGGATAACGGACATCCCACCTCTGCCACCAACTGTGTTAGAATGGCCGTAGGAACGTGGTATGTATGTATTGGACCACATGAACGACTGCGTCAACATATTTAAACATGTTATGATAATTATACGTAATAACCTCCAGTTTATAATGCCAGACGCTGAACCAGATAGCTAGCGCTGGTTTTCTCTACCCCTTACATGCATCACATTTCATTCTGATACCATTACGTCATGTATAATTTTAAAAGAAATAAAATTCTGGTTAACTTGGTCTATTACATGATTACGTCATAATTCTAAAAATGTGTACTAAAGATGCTAACTACTACATTACAATAAATGTGTAATATTAAGCTCTGTATATTTAATTATATTCAGACAGAGTACAAAATTTGAAAGTGTTCTGAGGAACGTTCCCAGCGCAAAGTCCTGCCTTTGGCATTCCACGATGGCCTACCCACCTCAAACTTTCTGTGTAGGCCAACTGGTTCCATCTGTAGTACGCGTTTTACAAGTTTTGTTAGATTTGATTCCTTGAAGGTGTAACCATCATTATCCCCGTTAAATTGTTACTATTCACAGATCAAGAGGTTAATTATCTCTTTATTTGTAAGCTTATTCAAGCTTAGTAAAAGCTTGCTACTTAAGAAATGATAATTTTCTCCACCCGTTGCTCCAACTGAACCCTCGCCTGCTTGTACATTCATAAAACAATGTTTATTCATATGGCGTGCAGGTTGTAAGCTTGCAACTATTGATGTCTAAACAAATTACACGCGCAATGTTCGTAACAAAACAGGATGCTGTGGGACCAGAGCTGCTGAAGGATTACCTTGCAAAAGAGGATGATTAAGATCGAGATTGATTAATTATTGATGTTGTTAAATCTGAGAAGACTCCTTCTTTTGCATAAGACGTTACTTAGAATTGATTCCGATACTGTGGATCAGATCTGGTCTTTTCAGGGTAGGTTAGGATAACACAAAATTTGGTTGAGGTTATAGTTTGATTACGTCATATGTAGGAGATTAAAAATCAAACATTTGCTATCTAGTTATGCTATTCAGAAATACATAGATCAAGTAAGACATGTGTTTGCTAATTGTCTAATGAACCTGCGGCCGTGGTGTCTAATCACCCCGAAGATTTAAGTACACAAGTCAGACGAAAGTCAGACAAAATACAAAAAAAGGCAAGACTTACGTCAATAAGTCCTAAAAACGCCGGGGAGAAAATTTCACGTAGGCAAATGATTTACCCTTGCTTCTGACCTTCTAGGTGCTGCTTGGATGTATAAGAATACAGTTGATGCAAAGCTTGATATATAACTTATGAGTCTCCTTCAAGCACAAATTGTCAAAGTGTTATAGAAAAAGAAAGTAACTAAACCCATAACCAGCTGTGTTTTTGGCTGGTGACTAGCGCTAGCAACTGTTCGAACTATTTGATTAACCGAAAAGGTTAGGAGAACAATTGTTCATTGTCTGCAAAGGTTTTCCTTTCTTTGTCAAGACTGATTCCAGGACGACCAAATAAAACGAATAAAGGCCTTCCCTTTGACACGGAGGCCATAATCGGTCTACTGTTGGTACAGTCTGCGTTTTGGAGCCAATTTCGTTCATTATTTTTCCGAAATGGCTGTTTCCATGCAGTAGTGGATGTTTTCAAAGAACTTTAAACGCAAGAAGACTTACATCGCAGATTAGCTGTGGTCAGTTCCTCATATTAGTTGCCTTCAAGTCCTCCGAATTTTTTCTTTCATCGACTGACGTCTACTAGAATTGGAGCAATGTATTATTGTTTTTAGCACGCGTCAAACAAAACTGATAGTAAACTAACCAAAAGAACTTTGTTATATGTTTTCTAGTGGTGATCATAAATTGATAGCCTTATATCAGCCCTTGAAAAACAATTAAAAAGGATTAAACTATATGTATGTTGTAGGATTAAAGTAAAATACTTTAAAGTGTATCCAAAAACACTGTTGTCGTCGAAATATCATTTTCATCCCTGTATTCTCTTAACTTCGAACTTACCTTTTCATAACAAATACAAGTAATTATTGCATATTTTAATAGTGCTCTTTAATAATACAGACCATTGAAGTGATGAAGCGGGTTTTAACAGCTGTGGCATCCCTTACTGTGATAAAGTGAAACGAAAATCACGCGAAACCAAAACTGAGAGAAACCGAGCGCCTCCTTCAGCTTTCTACAATAAGTATATATCACCGCATGCTAAGCAAGAGAAGTTTTTTTCATCTGGCATTAAAATGACCTGCAGATTATCACCACTGGTGAGATGGAGGCAGCAATCAACCCAACCTAATAAGATGACTCACTTAACACCACGTAACTTGAAACTTTCTGATTGCCACTATCTTCTTGTTGGTGTCAAGCTAACATAATCCAAAATGTTATAAATGCATGACTTGCTATCTGGACTATATTGGTTTTATATGGGAGGAAGACAAGAATTTCGTATCACAGACTTTGTTATAAGCGTCATTAGGACTTAGACTTTCTATATTTGCAATTAAAATATTTCATACATTTTTTTTGCGTTGTCGTCGGAAAGCTGTGAGTCGCCCAGAATAATGCCAGCAGACAATTTCATTTACGTTATGACACAAGTATGATTGTATAATGAATACTACTATCAACAAAGCAACTACAGTTTACCTACATAGAAAGATAGCATCAAATTTAAGTATGATTAACCTCTATTTTTGTGTCATAAAATAAAACACTTCAATGTTTTGATTTTTTAGTCTTCTTGTCTTCCATTTCATCCTAACAGAGTATTTTGTGTTACATTTGTGTAGAAACATTTTATGACTACAGCTGAGTAAAAACATAAGTTTCCTGATATCCAAGTAGAAGTATTTATTAACATAAAAAGGCTTGAAGTCCACCAATGAAGGATATGGGTTAGCATAACCGTGGACCTGATCTCTATGCCTGAAACACGAGGAACTACTTTACACTTTATTAAAAAGTAGTAGACTGAGTCATAATGTATGATCAATGCAGTGAGAGGATTCGACACTCTTTACTCAGAGCTCATTGGTTTTGTATTTTGTATGTACTCCACCGTTCCACTGTTCCACCGTTCCACCGTTCCACCGTTCCACCGTTCCACCGTTCCACCGTTCCACCGTTCCACCGTTCCACCGTTCCACCGTTCC
>JAAAKL020011989.1:0-13323 GCA_010016065.2 Carybdea cf. marsupialis auct. non (Linnaeus, 1758)
ACGACAAAGCTTGCCAGCAAAACTAGTTGTTGTTTTTTGAGCGTTTTAGATTTTTTTGCAATGTTTCTAGTTCTGTTTTTATAAGGTTTTTATATATGTGTATATAAATATAACTCAATCAACATGAAATGCATAAGTTGTTTGTGATGTGGGAGATTCTGGGTTCGGTCCCCGCCAGCGCTGTATGCATTTCATGTTTATTGAGTGCTATATTGTGAATTCCATGATTGCTAGTTTGTATGCCTGATTTACATATATATATATATATATATATATATATATATCCAATCTGCCCAATATACCCAAACTCTATTTAACGTTGCGTCTGGTTATTGCAAAGCCCTTCACATGGTTCATATATATACATATATATGTGTGTACCTAGATTTGTAGGCATGGTAGGTATAGCTACTGTTTTCATTCTTTGCTAGTTCGCTCCTTTTCTTGTATTGTCTTTCATTTTATAACTCTCTTGGTGATTCCCTTCTTCTTTTTGACTTAGTACATATTTTCTACGGTTTTTCCTTTGTGTATTTGCTACTGTAGTATCTAACAACTTTAGCAGGTGTGCGTTCTTACTGCCTAATCTTGTCCGGTGCTTAAATTGTTTGTAAGTGTTCAATTGTCATTATCCCCAAGGGTGCGTGTTATGTAAAACCATCTCTTATTTAAGTAAGATCCAATGTACTTGGAAAGGCACTCTGACGAAGATAACATCGAAATCTTAATGAAAATGTCTATTTGCTGAGTTGTTTATTAATATTTATGCACATAGGTGATTGCTGGTCTTTTGAGCTTAGTTTTATGTATATATACATACATATTCCAATAGTATTATTGATACCTAGTGTTAGAGCGATCCGTGCAATAAGAAATAGCCTTAAACTGATCAACGTATGCAAGAAGTGAGGTATTTCTTAGTTTTACGACAATCTGATTCTATTCTTTTCACACCACTTCTCGTAAGTAAATATACATATCGATATATTCTATAATAGAAAGCCTAGTCTAAGATCAATATGAGTAGATTTTAAACTCTATTTAACGTTGCGTCTGGTTATTGTAAAGCCCTTCACATGGTTCGGTCTGAAAAATATTGTTTTATACAACAAGATTAAAATAAACGTATAGGGTTACATCAAAATTCTTTGAAAGTCCAATTTTATCAACACTGTCTCAGAAATAGTGAATAAGTTATTTCTTTGATAAATAATTACTGCATGTTATAATATCGCTCTTGTCCGATCTTCACAAGACTTAGAAGGAGCATTTTTAATCTATCTCTGAATTTCTTCTCTTGCAATATCTAATTTTCTGTCGGGACCATATACCTGTATTTTTATGTATGTCTTTGTAATTGATGAGTTTTCTATCTCGCTGTCTTTGATTACAAATAACTGTCTGTTTGTCTGGATCTCTTGTCAGGGACCATTTTTGAAACACTTAACAAGGAGGGGGCTCCCTGGGTATTTCCAGTTTTATACAGCTAAGGTTGTTAAAAATTGTAAATGTCCAACAACTTAAAAATGGGATCTACAGCAATGCTGCAGATGCTTCGTTCGGCTGTGGAAGGGGCAAGGCTTCCAAGGTCGTCATCAAGCGAATACCATGCTAACTAAAGATTGGGACATGGAATGCTAGGACAATGCTGAGGAGGGGAAAGCTGGAAACTACAAGGAGAAAGAAAAACTGGCTTGGACATGTTCTAGGAGGATAAGAACAGCTGGAAGAAATAATTGAAAGAAGAATGGAAGGAAAGAGACCTAGGGGCATAAAAATAATGTGAACATTGGAGACGTTAAAGAAGGGAAGCCACATAGAACTGAAGAGAAGGGCAGAAGACAGGACTACGTGGACAAAGTGGATGTTACAGACTTGCCCATGGGTAGAGAACGTTGCAAAGAAAATTGTGCTCCGAAGGCTGGAGTTCTATCATACTTGATTTGTAAATGACTTTTAGGTCTGTCCAAATACTCTTTGTATCTACTTATTAAAAGCACCAGAGCTGAAAACAGATTATTGATCACGTGTACTACTACTACTACCTGATGCAAGGAAACAACCAGCTTTAAATGGATATCTATCATAAACTAAGATATGTTATGTTGTCATCTATGAGACATTGCGAATTGCAGTACATAGTTGCTTTGTAAGGGGACTTTCCTTCATAGTGCGGAAAGAGGGATGCAAGGAATGACAAGGATCAGGTCAGCAGAGTGTAATTGTTTGTATCAACACGTCAGGATAGTGAAGGAACGACGGTCTAGTGCAGGTGGTAACGTTTCTTAATTCCTCTGGGAATTTTACTTAGCTTAAGCTTTCGTGTAGTTTCTTTTAAATTCGTTTTAACGTCATTAATCAGTTTTCCTTCATTTAACCAGTTTCTATTTAATTTGATTTTTTAGAAGGGGGGGGGGGGGTAGATTATTCATTTTTTGTTGATAAAATCTTAAATACTTTACTCGGGAGGATTTTTTCATACTTACATACGTTTTGCAGTCCAGCGTTTTCAGAGAGCCATAACATGTTCCACTCTCACAAATGATGATCGTATCCGCCTTTGTTCTGTTCTTTCGTATAGAGATCAAATCCTATACGGGAAACCCAATAGAAAAATGAATGTCTTGTTTTCAATTTCAAAATTTTAAACTTTGTTAAAGAAGATTTTTGAAATAAAGTTTCGACTATCCAGATTTTCTTGAAGGTCTTATATACATAAAATTTACTTTAGCTCTTGCGATTCAGGTGATAAAAATCACTAAGTTTTGCAAAATAAGTCGAGTATTCCTTACGTGCCCTTGAGTACAGTTTCATTACCATTTTGTGCTTCATTTGTATTACGAAATTTACCATGTTCTTGTCTTATTTATCGCCATTTTCGTCTCAGATGGGTGGGGCCTTCTGATCCATCTTGCTCCACCGTGTTTGTAGAGTCAATAAATTATTCAAAGGCTACTCCATGTTTTCCTAGCCTTGGACTATTGGTCCGTAAAATACTCACTGAGAAGCAGGAAATGTTGGGAACTCTGAGTTCAACTGTTCGACCGCATCCAAGGATTCAGATAACTACGACAAGATGTATATCGTGACTGATGTGGGTGCTTATTTTAGCAACCATATCGGTGCTTACCAGTTTACGATCTTGGTATAACACTGATATACAACCGTTGTATTTTTCTTTGAGTTCATGAGATTTTGATACGCCTTGCTTTGTTGTTAGTCATGGATATGAGAAGCGAGGACGACAGACCACCAGCACCTCCGGTACGGAACGAGTCAGCCAAGGATCATCAACTTGATAAACCTTTACCAAGTGTACCAGTTTTAGACGAAAGGAAGAAGAAGATGGCAAGTTTTAAGCTGTTTCCCACACGTAAGTACGTCCTTCTCTAGTAATTTGTATTTGTATTTTTGTGGCGACACAGTTTAAATACACTCGGTTAGAGACCAAAGTCGTCATTTTCAATGTTGATAGCGCCAGAACGCTTCATGTCTGTCTTTCCTAGCAGTAAATATAGCATAAACAACAGCTTGAGTAGCCCAATCAAATAGCTATATTTTACTTGGTTATTAAGCTTTCATTTCTTGGTCTTGGCTGTGTTTTCAACTTCAGTATTACCGTGTACGCTTGTTCCTTGACTGGATTCCTATGCATGGCACAGTAACCCTGCCAAGCCAATATCAGGTAAAGATGTTTCATTCCAGTTGCAGATCTAATGCAAGGGTTGATTTACTTACTATTTAGCTCTTGAACTCATTGACCTAGTATTCTTTTCTTACTGAAAGATAATGACAATGAAGTTTGTAAATAGAGTTATTCGTGGAAGCCTAGTAAGAGTTGCTTTTGTAGTGCCGTTCCTGTGTTAACACGTAATATAGAATTTGAGCATGAATAGACAAGTTATATAGGCCTACACTAAATTATTTTAGCCAAGTCATTAGATATATGATTTCCTTTTACCCAATGCCTCTCACAGTACCTCCAATCCTCCTATACACTCGGATGCAATACATGAAGACTAAAATGTGCGACGACACAAGTTACTGAGGATAATTACAGAAGGTTGTGATTACCTTTCACATATCAGCACTCTGACAGAAGTTTATTTAAACTATTATCATATCGCATAATGCCATGGAACGAGATATAAACTTAAGGTTTATTTGTTGTCATATCCTAAAGGTATATTGATTCAATTGTACTGAAAAATAAAGCGGGTATAACAGGGGTTTGTACTGTTTAAAAGGAAATGATGCCTAATGGAGTGAGCCTATCATTAGGACACCGAACTTGTCATCCCATGTCATTATGTTCTGGCAACAAAATCGGCTTAAACGTCGTTTATCACCACATTTCGTGAAGTAAGAAGCACAGTAATATACTGCTCATTTAGGCAAGTTGTTTTTGGTTTCTGTAAAGGAACGACAAAGTCACCAGGCGGAAGAGCATCAGATTTCTGTTACGACTGCTATACCCAGTTCTCAGATGGTTCATGACATTTTGAACTTCAGAGCTGTCGGGAAATATGTTATTTAAATGTTTTGATATATATCGGAAGCGCAGAAATAAAACGATCAATCAAATCAACACTATTTTTATAGGGCACCATACGGGTAGAATCAGCTTTAATTATCAATTACGAAAATATGTTTAATATCCCTGATGGCCACATATGGTGTGCCCAAGGTACTTGGTTTACGATATCCTGTATCCCTGTATTCTGTATCAGATTTCTCATCTACCCCAAAGTAAGCCTAGAGAAATGCTACACAGATACCTGTTATTAAAAAGGTCTTCTCAACCTCATAGTGGGCATAGGGTGATTAAGGCAGACATTACCGGCTAATGTAATGGAGTGGGATCATACTTCCTGCCTTTTGCCATCTTGTTGTGGTCGAAGTTGCTTTACATTCACTGCCTTCATTTCTATATTTTTGAATTATATTCACGCCGTTGTTGACAGATCTTGTCATTTAATGTAAAATTGTTCAAGACTCGTGATGATCAAACTCAGCCTATCGATTTTGATTGTGCGATTGCCCGTTTTATCAATCAAATGTGGAACAGCTTCTCATTACCTCTTGTTTACGGTTCATTTAACATCTTTTTCATTATAGCATTTTTAAGAAGAGGATACTAAAAACTTTTCTATTATTCCAAGTTGATGTAGTGCCGCAAATTCAATAAGAACAATATGAAATCCACCAGACAGAAAATTTGATCCCTGAAAATCCTTTAATATTAGATCTTATCTAGTACAAAATATATAGACGTTATGAAAATGCTTTATGTAGGTGTATAAACGTCATAGACTGTGCTTTGTCTTTATCCCACATCTGACACCTTCAGATTATCTTCGGACTAAAATATATATATTTATAAACAAACCAACTTGAAACTAGTCTGAAGTATAAGCTCCAGTTTTAGATCCACTAATATGAAGCAAATGAAGATTACCTATCAGTACCACACTAATTTTTTAAAAATATATTTCTTCATTTTCCTCTTAGATTATTTTTGTTTTGTTTTTAGTTTGAAATTCTTTGTCGTGTTTCTGTTTTTGTAAGTTCTACAGCAGTTACTGTATGGTTATATATCTTGTAGTGTGTTTGAGGATAATGTTATTATATTAGTAGATTTGGTGCCTAAATTGTTTCACATATTCAGCATTTTCCATAACTATGAAGTGCCTTTTATTTTTGTAAAAGGATTCTGATTAACATGGACACTTACGTATTCACTCACAATATTCAAAGCATGTTATTAATTATTATCCATAATTCACTATAATTGGAGAATATTTTTACTTGAGAAAAGAGCCTTGAGAGCATATTAGAGGAGTTTTATGGTTAATAAATATGAAAACACCAGTAGAAAATATGTGAGATGGATTGATATGGAAGTCAGCAAGAATCAGTAACTAGTCTTGACTACATGACAAAAAATATTTGTACATTTATGTTTATTGTATCTTAGGATGTCAGTAGCTGTGTCCACAATTGACTGTCATATTGGACGGTAGACACCTGAGGTCTCTATGCTAAACATTGCTATTTTATTTTAGGCTTTGAGTTAAGTGACCATGAGGCCATTTTGTTATCATTGTGATAAATCAGTGTAACATTAGTCCAAATCACAGTGCTAACTAACCCTTTATGGCCTGATGAAACCCAGGAGTTTCATGACCAAAATTCTGAACTTTCTTGGTAGTCTTAGATGCAATAGCTACTGTTTACTATGGCACCAGGTTGTTGCCATTTCTCTTTAACAAGTATTTATAGAAAGCCTTGGATATCTTTGTCATATGTGAAATTGATCTGGGTGGTATGGACTTCCCTTTGAGTGACTTGTTTGTGTATTTGATATTGTCTCATGTGCTCAAGATCATGAAAGTACTCAGTACATAATAGACAATGTTGATGTTGCCACATTGAGCTTGCAAATGGATGTACGAAATTCAAAGTTGTGTGCTTTGGCCTATGACAAACCTGAGACTAGGTAAAAGAACTATTTAAACATGTTTTAGTTTCAACTACTTTCAGTTATGGTGGAGTGCCATCACTGCTATTTATTCTGGTTCTATAGGCCTAGTCTAAGGTGGTCTGTCAAGGATACCTAGTCATGATTTAATATATTGAATACTGTTTGTAGGTAGTCAAGAAAGATCAAGGATATAATGGTAGACAATATCAACTATAAGTATTAGAGATGCATGGCCACAAAGCCAGGTGGAGTGGAGCTTCCTGGAGATAGTCTACTTTCACTAACCAGGAGAAATAGTGAATACAGGAAGGATATATAAGCTTGCTAGTATTTTTGTGTATATATTTAGTCAAACATTAGGAAATGTAAGAAACTATTTCCCATACTAAAGTCCAGAGCCCTTCTACCGACTATTAAAAGACACTTGTGCCAGACCTGTTTCAGGTCTGTTCTGTTGTATAATGGTATTACTTGGCGTTGACCAAATTGACTAGACAGGATCAGGAGAAACAACAAGGATATCAGCATTGAAGAATGTGTAAATACAGTCAATACCATCCATGTAGATTATCTCCTGAGAAGGCACAGATTGCAATGCTTTGTACACACCAATAGAGTTGCATGGTGAAGTAACGATTGCTTCAACCAAATATTTATGGGTCTAGAGGGCCAGGGAGACCTAAGAAGACTTGGGATGAGACAGACAACCAGATTACTATGTAAAACAGACCATATATAATGTGTGGAGGAGTGAAATTTGCACCAGTTTGAAGCAGTGGAAATCTGCAGAAGTTAATGTATCATCAACATCTCTGCTGCCTCTAGCATTTCCTGGAGGCTTGACGTAACGACTCAGCTTTTGTAAGTACAGGGATTACATAACAGTTAAGTACTCTTAACCAGGTATTCAAGGAAGGTACCCTTCTTGTCAGAAATTTTGATTTCTGCTTGAATACCATCTTTTGCATGTCAATTCTCCATTGTACTTCTAAAAGACACAATGACAAGACATGGTAAAATAATACTGAAATGCACACCACAATAATAACATGTTCATGTCATTCCAGTTTCTACTTATTTGCTCTATCAGAGGAAGCTGATATAGTGTCCTGTACGTATATGCAATGTTAGTAATGTCAGATAACTGACAACTGTAAAGATATGATCATTAGTTTCTTCATAACTGATTTTTATGTAGATGCTAATTGGATTCCAGGATTGCATTACTAGCAGGAAGACTCAAGTTCCTACAAAAGATTAAAGACAGACCATAACATTTAAGCACAGGACAGAATAAAGTTTATTGCACATAGAATCATATTAAAAGTGTAATCATCACCAAATGAACACTGCAAATTCCATGGACGTGTGAAAGTGGCAAATGCAAAATGAGTGAGTGGTTAGCAGGAAAGGCCCAATAAAGAGACAAATTCTTTTTGTCTTCAAAGCAGCAGTTTTCTTGCTTTTATGTGGATTGATTCCAGAATGGTCAAGTAATAAACAGAATTATTATTGATACTGACGTGATCATCCATGTTCAATTTTGCACAGTCAAGCAGAGTCGCATTGCTTAGTAGTGTTTTTGGTTTTTGAATTCTTAGTTCCACAGACACTGACTGGTCAGAACAACACCAATCTGGCAGTGTGATTGGCTACTTTTCAAACACAGTTGGATATTTGTTTCATTCCTTTTATTCCCTGTTCAGTTCTGACAAGTTTCGTATTCTGGCAGGAGTGGCTGTTGAAAAAGACATTCAGTGCAAAATTGATTTTGCTACTTTGTGCAGTTTCATTGTTCTGTACCATAAAGAAACCTTTTTAATTGTAGATTTTGTCACTTATTACAAGCCAAAACAGGAGTTAACTATTAATTGTTTTGAAGGTACTCAAAGCTGACAAAAACCCATTATATCTTGTGCACATGCTTTAGACCTGTGCACATGCAGTGAAAAAATCATTGCAGTAGGAAGATGGCCAATGATTGTAATCCAATTACCATTATTCCATAACCTTATTGTAATTCCATAACCTGGAAACACCATCAACTTACTTCTAAGAAGTGACTCTATGCATCAAAGATTCTGTTAGTGGGAGTAAAAGAAAACCCAAAATAGTTTCTTTAAGGAAAGTTAATGCCCTTTCAAAACTAATATTTACACATGTGGGTGTTGATGTATAGGGTAGGCCTACAATCAATTTATACTACAATATTTTTGCAATAGCATTTAAATTTTATCATCACCCTCAAAAGCATAAAGAATAAGTTGTGGTTGAAAGAGTTCATATGAGTACCATTTTGGGACTTTTAGGAACAATTTTCGCCTCTAATTAAAACCTTTTTAAGTACCATTGCACATTTCCCCAGAATGCCACCAACTTTTTTGTTAAGCAGAGTACAGCTGAAGATATCAGCTGACATGAAGTTGTCCTACTATCATAATAGCATATTCAGTCTTATTTCTGTCAATTTATTATTTCATATGCAGCGGAACCCTGGTTTCCATGAAACCAAGGGTAAACATTAAATTGCAAAAAGATTGGGCAATGGAAATTCTGGGTTGTGTGAGCACTGCCAACCTGTCAATTATGATAAAACTGCCTTTGGAGTAATTCTTTTATAATCTACTACAGCTCTATAAAATGCTTTAAATTGAGGTTAAACTAACAATAATGCCACTGCAAAACAAAATTTAAGATTTTATGAGGTGCTTTTTCATTGGTATGGTACATTTAATACACCTTTTAATTGGATTTATAGTAAATCCTTATCCAGGGTTCCTAGAGTCATCAAAAATTAGGAGGGGGGTTTTAAGACAACACAGAGAAATAATGGAAATATGGAAAATTCTCTCATGGTTTGGAGAAATTGTAGTTTCCGGGTAGCAAGGAATCATTTTCAATTTTTGATTTCTTTGAATTCTCACTCTCAGTCAACATCTATGAAAAAATAGATACAGTGGGTGATGTTGTACATGACTGGTCAATGGAATTATGTGGAGCAGATTTCTGTTTGAGAAATTATTAAAACAGCATGTTGCTCTACCACTTCAGTTTTGACCACCCCAATATATTATTCTACAACTCCTCAACCAGCTGACGTCAGCATCCAACTGTATGCAATTTTGTGGACCAGAATCTTGGTAACATGGTATGTGATGTTGGAAGGTTTACCACCCTATCCTTTTATCTTTTCAAAGCCCATTGACACATGGAAAGCAGCAGCAAGGGTTTGAAATCACAAATTTGAAATGGAGACCAATTGCAAGGCCAGGAAAGGCAACCACAGATTTCTTTCTATAGACAGTATTTAAGGTTCAGATGGGGGAATGTATATGGTCCTACCAATTGCCACAAACCAAGTGGAAGAAAAGTGTTATCATCATCTGATATTGATACGGATGCAAGTACCTTATTATATCGAATCATTAATTTTGTGTTGTTTTAAAAGTTAGTTTATGTATACATACCATGCATATAAGTAGGTGATCATTGTGAAAATTTTTCTACAATGGCTTTGCTTTTGTTTTCTTTCATTAGAAAAATCGAAAAAACCAGAGATTTCACTGCCAACACAGTTTGAGCACACAGTACATGTTGGATTTGACCCAGTTACAGGAGATTTCACTGTAAGTGTCTTTTATATGATCGATCTTTTAAAATCACTTTAGTCAAATTTAAATAGCCTTGTAGGAACCTTGGTTTTTATTTGTTTTATTGTACACAAAGCTGTTACCATTTTTTGGTGTTATTAAAGAGAAATATATATCACACAGAAACTTTATGGTGATGTGTCAGAGGTAAAAATTCGCAGTCCAACATTAAAGGTGGATTGTAGATGTTGTGGAAATTCCCTCTCATCTATGTTTAATGCAGTCTCCGAGACACAATTTGGCATCAAGCTTAGTTTACCCTTTGAGACAATTATAGATGATACCATTTTACAAGTCATATTCATGTCTGAGAGATGCATAGGGACAGTCTGAGTCAATAGAGCAATCCAAACTTGATTAGAGTAACTATCTTTGTGTCACTAACGGGTACTTATCTCATTTATTTATCTTATCTTTAACATTAAAAGCAAGTAATTATTGGTGGTTTTAGAACATGAAATCATGAAGGGCTACACATAAATATATTACTGAGCACCAGAATAAATGTTAGAATAGAGCCTAAAACCAAGCTACAAACATATGAAATACAGTTCTGCATGTAACTATTTGAAGAATGCCCATAGTCCTTCCTGGTAAGCAACAGAGATACTGCATGCATATCCAAACAAACATATCAAGATAGTTCTATTGTATAGATTATAAAATTGTCAGAGTAGTTCCTTTGTTATTTGGCAGAAGTTCTAAAAGGCATGGTATTTGTGTCAAAACTGACTTAAGTAGGCAGGTGGAGGCCTAGTCAGAGTATGAAGCACAGAGGATACTGGCCCTTATTGTGGCTGGTAATCTACAATTTTATCTTATGCCTGAAGTGTTTTCGAGATGTTGTTGTTGAGATCAATTTTTAAAAAGGTATTTATAAACTAGTACTCTGATTGCTTGCTGGATCATAGCACACTCAGTGTGACCATTGATACTGCATTGATAAGCATTTTCCCTGAAAAACATTGATTAATGGAAATGAGATAGCTAGTGAAAAGAAATTTCATGTTGTGCTTTATGAAATGAGAGTGCTCCTTGTGGGTTTTACAGCTTTTAGTGCAGATAGTTGTTTGCTTATTGTATAAATATCAGCTTTTGTCTTGGAAGATATGATTGGCAGTTTTGATTAAACTGATTTGATTCAAAGTATATACTTTAAATTAAACTCAACCAATTTTTGCAATAGATTCCATTGCCATGGAAAAAATTATTTACATATATATTTTTTTTATGTTGTTAATCATACATGGTTACGATGTGAAGTTATGAACATCATCCATAAGGATATATAAAAAATATTTGGCTAGGTTCCACCTGAATGATCAAATTTTAAATTAAGTAACAAATAGGTAACAATTAAATTGAATAACTGCATAAATGAAGAGTTATTTTGCAATTTCAGAGGGCAATGAAAAGAGAGGTGGCTGGGTGGAATTTAATAAGAGTGTGTCATTGGCCTTCACAACTTTGAAAATCTAAACTAAACGAACATGATGTACATAGTATATAGTATATTGGTAAAATAAAGGAAAGTATTTGCTGATTGAATAATTAAAGATAAAAATGTGCAGTTATTTTAGTACATTGCAAGAGATGTGATGACGGAATGTACGAGTTTTAAGTTTTATCCATTAGGCCCTAGAAAATGGGTGTGCACTATTTTATGTTATTGGTATCATATTTTGCAGTTAATCATCTTCAATAACGACAGCTAGGTTCCAAGGCTTGGGTTTTTGAAAGTTGTTAAATTGGTCTACATAAAATGCATGCGAAATTGGAGTCCTTAAAAGGCTAGAACTGCCCAACTGCCCATTACATGTTTATAATTGTGTCAAAAATGAAGATATCTAAAAGGGGTTGTTAATATCAAATTGGATAATGTGCTTCCTAATGGTGAAGTCTACCATAGTAAAGACCTCATTATTTCCCTTTTCTTGCAAGTTGGTAAGAAATGAAAGTTCTTCCTACATAGTTTACATAATAGATCCATCTGTAATGAGCTCCTCACTAAAGTTCAGTTTTACCTGAAATATTTTGTCCAAAAGAGCCATTATAGTCAATCAATTGGAGGCTTTACCTTACTCAGTATCCATAATTTGTTCAGCTGCTAAGTTTCTCATATTCTTTGTTGATAACTACCTTACTGTGGCTATGTAAACAGTTTCACTTTGAAATGGAGGTTATGCTGTACATTTGATAAAGTGAGTGGTGAGGTGAATAATGGGAAAGATAATGGGAGCCCTAGGAAGTATGGTTTTCTTTTTATTAGGTATAACTCATATGACAATAGTGTTTTGTTAGTGCTATTGTAGCTCATAGACAGACCATGTAAGGTTCAGTGACCACTGTATTTGCTTTGGTAGAGGGTCATAGCAGATATATGAACAGTAAAATAATGATGCCCAGGTTATATAGCAGAAATTAAGACTGTAAAAAGGAAATTTTATATTGTATGCTATGCGCAGAATATCTGTTTAGAGGAAACTAAAAAAATTATTTTGACAAGTTGTAAAAGCCAAGTATTAAGAAGTATTTGAGCAGAGGTCCTTGTTGTAAAGTCACTCACAATATTGATATTCATGATATACAGTCTATGAACAAAAGAATGGATAAAAAGAGAGGAACAAAACATCAGCATCAGTGTTTTGCATGAAGCTTTTGTTGTAGAATCCTAACTTAAGTGGCTTAACAGTGTGCTTTTATTATAACAGACCCTTTTTCCCATTAACAAAATGTGCTGAGGGCCATTCTGGCATGATATCTTTGATGATAGTATAGGAGGTGCACAAATGGCTGTGTTATTCAAGTGGCTGAAAATGGTATAACATTCATTCATTTTTACTCAAGTACTTGTCAGTACGCACAAAATAGATGTAGTATTGTATAGTTATGTATCCAAGATATTGTCTGTGCAAGACAAACTTTTCTGATGAGATTTAATAGTTTTTATGCTGATTTTTTCACTTACCTTGACTTGTTTCACATATGGGTTGTCTGGAAACAGGTGGACTGTTGCCTAAGGGATTTGTTTACAGTGAAAAAACAATGTGTAATTTGTTGAGCTTTGTTGTTTTTGGCCAACTCAGAAATATATAACTAGAAGTTGTAATAAGAGCTTTTTGATGGAGTCAAGGGTAGATAGATGGACATCATTTTATCTAGAAAGACTATTGAAGCAGTGCCTAACTG
>JAAAKL020011990.1:0-13322 GCA_010016065.2 Carybdea cf. marsupialis auct. non (Linnaeus, 1758)
ATCGGAGAGGAAGCGAAGGAAAAACGTGCAATTATTTTCAATAACTGAGGACAGGGATTTGGTAGACAAATTATAATTTTTCCTAGCTCTCCTTATTTAAAGCAGATTCTTTAACCTCCTTAGAGAAAAATGGCTGAATGGAAGTCAAAACCTGATATAAGATGTTGTGCTAGTCCGTGCAATATACATAAAGCCTAAAACACAACTCACAACCTCGATTCTTGGTCATGTGTTTCCTCCTGTAACGCTACTATGCGACTGAATGAAACCAATAAATAATGTCTAAATTTAGGGTTCGAAATCTGGGAATCGAACGTCTTGACGTCTATTTTCGGCTTAAACACTAGTTGAAAGCAACTGAGCAAGTACGAAATGCAAGAATTCGCTGTCGAGGTACCTAAGTGCAGGATTCCCACTTATACCATTAGTTTCTTTCCTCGCACTGCCACTCTCTTTCTTCCTCGTGCTTCCCTAATGACTATAACCTTAAACGGTTCAAGGTTCGTAGTAACAGATTTCTGTTAGCTCAATCTTTCACTTAATTAACCAGCCTTTCCTATGCTTTCCTTGCTTGTAGCTCTCAACATGCAAGTGGCATTTAAGCCTTGTTAAGAGCAACTTATTTAAAAAAACAGTTTAAAAAACTAATACACAAGCACTAGGATACCAATAACCGGTAAAGTTGACAAACTTAAGCATAGAATTATCTGAAGCAATAAAGGTTATTTTGCAATTTCGTGAACTTGTGCAGCTTAACTTACAGTAGTCAATTCTTTTTGCTGTAAGGCCCCAAATAACAAAATTTCTAAACGATGTACTAAGACATAATCACATGTGTCTTTGCAATACTTTAAACTCCCACAGTACTTCATCACTTAAATTCGTTTCAAATACTCTGATTCTAGGTCACTACATCGGATGCCTAAGCCAGGGGCGGATCCAGAGGGTAGCGAATGTTGCTAAAGCCACTGTCAGATTTTCAAGGCAACACCATCGACTTAGCAGACCCTGGTTTTCAACCTGAGCAATACACAACATCAAGCAGATTTGAAGGGACGCTATCATTGAGTTAAAATGTAGTCCATGGAGAAAAGTGCTTCCACTTGAGCCTTCTTTAGGACTTGTTTACTTTCGCCACCATTGTTTATGTCATCTTACCTCAGCAAGAAACGGAGTGCATGTCCGGATAACCATGCATCATGGACAAACTCTCAAATTCGCGAAAAGAGAAGTACACATCGTGAAGTTGTTCTCAGAAGACCTGTCTTCACTACAAAGAACATTTGAGTTACTATTCCGCCTGATTTTGGCATAGATGCAGCCGATTCTACTCCCCGATCATATTTAACAAGGTTCGTAAACTATAAGTGAACGTAAAGCGATTGAAGGTACACGAGTGATTTTTTTAAATATTGAATATTCGTTTATATGGACTATCGCCGTGCAATGTGGTATGCATCCGTCGAAAAGAGCGTATCACATAGGTAGAGTGACCAGTACGTGGGTTGGCAAACCATCCAGAGGTTAGGTTATCCAAAGGATCTGCTTCCATTCGGCTGTAATAGCTTTAATTAGTTGACATGTTTGTTGTTATTTCTTCAGATCACAACCTATGATGATATTGAGCTTGGTGTTACTGTTGAGCTTTAAGCCACTGCCTGCAGCCTCAGATGTTCAACACTTAATAAAGCGATCTCCCTGCCCGCAATACACCTGCGTTCTGAATGGCTTAAAGACTGGTGGTAAAAGGAAGAACATCCTGGAACAGGATTAAACGGCGATGGGAGAAAAAGAAAAGAAGAACAACGAGGAGAAAGAAGAAAATTAGAGTCGATGCGAATCAAATCTCAAAGTTAGGAAAACCAGACCATAACTTTTCGAGTTATCGTAGTCACCAAGAAACATCGATTCCATCTCTTTGCCAGGGGAACAAGACTTCCAGCTTTCGTGGTTCTTGTAGATCAGGTTTAGTCTTCATATCATATGATCGTTAAACAACAATAAAAAGAACCAAAAAACAACAAAAAGCTACCAATAAGTTGAGGACCATATTCTATCACCGGCCTGCGTAAGAAAGCAAGCTGCAGCTGGTATATCGGGGTTAAGTTTGAATCAATTACCACAGGATCTTACCATATGCCGCAAATTGGCAGGCTTTTTTGGAGGTACTGTGCAGCTTTTAATACCTGTTTTTTCACTTAAGTACATTTATGTTCCGATCACTTTATTGCTGACAGTTGCGAAGCAAGTGTGAAGTTGAACTATTGCAAATATGCGAAAAAATATCATGTAAATATTCTGCAGATTATGATATTCTATAGATTATTGAAAGTAAAGCGGAGGGAAAGTGTGAACTCACGAATATGAAAATGTTTGAATTATGGAACAAATACTCATCTTTCATGTTACCCTATTAGTAAGAACGTCAATTACCAAATTTGAGAGTGTTGCCCTTTCCCAACACATAGATACCGGCTTTCAAAGTTTTGAATCTTTCTAACGAAGTCTTATTAATTGATGCTGGGTCCTAACGTAAGGAACCAAGGAGTATCAACAGAGTTTTGAACAGCGATTTTTGAAATTCAAACGCCTCTACTTTAAACACTCTATACACTGCAGGTCTGGTATATTGGGGAAAGATTAAGGAGTCTATTCTGGGGTTGCCTTAAGATAACAGGGGTCAAATCTTACTATTATCGAAACTTTTGATTTGTGACGTTCTCACTTTCCCTCCGCATTATGCTTAATGCATGCCGCTAATGTAAAAAAATCTAACCCCTTCGTCGTGTTCAAATCTGCACAAGATCGAATCTGAAAAGATTCTGCCATACATCCTCTGTCTGTCAGCCCCTGTCTAATAACATCATCCGCAGCATACCAGTACACGTTAGTTTCGTCAGACAAGTTCGGGCACAGAGGATAAAGCGAATGACAAATTGCTAGCGGATTTCAAAAGTGAATCCCAACAAACTTGCAAAAGTATTAATGTTACGATAAAATTTATCATGTTCAAGTAATCGAACAAACAATTGTAATTTTCTGGTCCTAACGATACCCTCTGTCTACGAAAACAAATCAGAACAGTGCTGTCATAGCCAAAGCATCCTTCTCAATCGTGTCCACGACTTCATGCCAATGGCTCCCATGCATCTCCGCCAACGATATCCATCATATCTGTGCTTTGAAGTATACAAACTGGCACTTTTAAGTAAATAATAATAAAACGAATAAAATACCAAATTTCACATGAAATTTTAGTAATCAGAGCATGTTTAACATATCAAAATTTCGTTATGCACTTCATTCCCTTTTAAAGGGAATGCCAACAACAGTAAAAATTTGCTTTTAATGTTTTTAACAAGTTTGATAGGCTCTGTTTTAAAATTAGTTTCTGAGCAGTAACGAAAGAAATAAAACCGTGGCATTTAACATCCATAATGTACAGAACTCAAACTTAATTATGCTGAATACAGAGGAAAACATGTTTTCTCTGTAAGCATAAACACAACGCTGAGGGGTGTCTAATAGATTTAGGTGTGTACTGTGGTATACATTTTCCTTCATCTTCATTGGCACCCCCACATTTTAGTAAGGTGTTTGTTAGCACAGCGGTTTGTACAAAGTTGATGCATTAAAATCCTTTTCGTCAAAATAGTATCATCGACTTCTTCTAGTAAAGTCGTCCATTTTAGTTTCAAGCATAAACTATCATATATTACAGACGGGCCCGAAATTCAAGGGTTAATGTTGTCAGTAAATGAACGTGGGTGAAGACTGGATTTAGGGATAATAACCACAATTCCATGAGATTCATACACTGATCGGGGCATGCCCTACACCCCACGGAAACAGAAACAGGTTAGATCGGACTACCGTTTAAAATAGTATGTCTTTTTAATAGATTGTGAAATTAGGAGCACGATGTTCTATTTTTCAACAAAAATTTCAACCTTTTTATGGGAGACCTTTAGCAAATTCCCGGCTCAGCCAAAAAGTGACCTATTGTGAAACGCAAAATACTACAGGAAATTCAATACAAGGATAAAAGGTTCAAAATCGACATCCTAGGTAGAAATGTATCAAAGAAACATAAACAATTATTTTATATCAAGTGTACTAAATTTTGCGCAAATCTTTACGTAAAATTTATGTCCATGTGAGCATATGTAAAAACTAATCAATCCATGCGAAAGTTATTCCTCGCGCAAGTCAAACCATGCGATAATTACTGCATTCGAAACTTCTATCTATTCGGAAGTCAGTTCATGCGATTATTATCTCGTAACGATATTAATTCATGTAAACATCAATCAGAGTGAGGGAGCTATACTACAAAATATCCTAGAGTACACCATCTGGAAACAATTCTATTGTATGTAAATAAAGGAACTAAGAATTTCACTTCCGACAATATTTGGATAAATGATTTCAAGATAAAAATGGTTTAAAAAATGTGAAACTGATCAACGTGAAATGGAACAGCCTTTGCCTTACCTTTGATACTTGGTTTTCGCCACCTTGAAAATGCGTTACCCATATCAAAAGAAGTCAAATCAAGTTTTAAAACAGAAAACTTTCAAACACCGCACTCTTCTTCAGCGCTTCTGAAATGAACATCTACAATAGCGTTGCGTCTTGGTTATAAAATCCAATTTGACGTCACGGTTGTCATGGGTACTATGCTGAACACAGGGAACAATGGCTCGTATAAGATTCTCGTTATCCAATTCTTTGTACGGAACGGGTATCTTCGGGGGTATTTTAGGTAAGACTACCTCGGTACCAGATTATACAATTTACTAGGTTGCTGCCAAGTTTTGGAGGCGATTTTTATAATTTCTTCCTGCATGGAATGAATTGAATTCTAAACAAACTTAAGCCTGATCTCCAGTAAGCGGAAAAATACCTTTCTGGTAATCCCCACGTTTCAGCGGAAAGGAGGTAGCGAGAGGGAAACGATCCAGAAAACCTAAACATGGATGACATGATGACCTTCTGTGCTTTTTGGTTGTTCGTAACGTTGTTTTATGTTGATAAGTACTAGAATAGAAAGGCAATCGGAGACGGATTGAAAGAGGCCTATGGGTGCGACCAATTTGTGAAAAACCTGAGCGAGCTGAAAAGTTTCCTTGATGAGTGCATACAGAGCGAGACAACGCCGATGTCCTTAGAACAATAGTTATCTTGAACATGCAGTCAACACTATCACACGAGTCTCTAGATTCTCACTACCATTGCACTCTGTAACCTGATTATCATACGACTTTGTAAACAAGCCATTTTACCACTCAAGATGACAGTACTATGTTACCAGCTCAGAAGTAAAACGACACAATCTGATAAGATAGGCCTATACTACACAATAGTACCGTCCATTTTAAACTCAGCATGCAGTTAAGCGCTGCAGGCGACCGATAATTTCTTGTATGCCAACTTGTTATCCATAACATATCCCGAGATGACCTCATAAAGGTCACGTTACAGTAACTGAAACACGTATAATTTTATTTACTTGAGTTATGGCTTCCAGAGTAATAAAGTTCGAAAGTTTTCGCCACGGCGAGTGTTTTCCTTATCATTTGTTTAGCAACGTCTGTCGCAATTCTTCGTATTTCTATTAAATTTCGTTTTCTGTGCAAGGAGTAAAACTCTTAAGCTACGTGATGCCTAGTGACGTCATAGTAGCTGCGGACGCATACCACAACACCGAGAATTTCACTTCCGGAGGTTCCCCGAGGAACACTCCTCGGCCCGCTACTGTTTTCTAATCTGTTTGAATGATATTGCTCATGATATAACACCGATGTGACAATTTGTTGATCACTGTGTCCAGTACAGAATAGTTAACTCCCTTTACGATGCTGAAAAGCTGCACCATGATATAATAAGGTTACTTACATGGCGTTAAACCTCCAAAGACACCGGAAACAAAACGATCTCCTCGACTCTTGGCATCCAGTAGGTACTTCTCATACCAAGTGCAAATAAACATTCGTCGACCTGCCTTGGCATCTGATTCAGGCTGGTCAGGTCCTAATCGTTGATCTCCAATTTTTCCTCCCAAGTAAGAGCATTAGATGAACGAACTTTCAAATTCGACACAGGACTCATAATTCGACTTTTTAACCCGAAGAGCAAACAGAATCGTAAGAAATAAAATCTGTGATACACACAGTGGTCATATAGCATATTTATTTGTTTTAATTTATGTCTTGACTCGTGGGTGGGAAATTTAATTACATCATTGCCAGTTCCTACATAAATTCGAAGAAGCACGCTGGTCACGTCCTAGCAAGGTTACCCAACGATACACATCACTGACATCATTATCTAAGGCTGAGGAAACGTTATCTAAATAAAAGAACGAAAAAGAAAAATAGCTTAACTTCTCGATATTCTTTCTTCTCTCTTCTTACTCCATAGTAACGGTTTCCTTGTCTTCTCCTTTTGAGCTTACATTCCCGCAACAACAACACTAGACAACAATTCTCCCATAGGTGGCAAACCTGACTTGGCTACCTATCATATACAGTGTTTGACCGGAAATACGTAGACTTCCCGTTTCGCGACCTGTCAAAGAAAACATGCGAGCCGAGGATGGCTTGCTCCGCACTTTGTTTTGGTAAACATAGAATATGATTGCAGACCCGTGGTAAGTTATCAGCAGATGTGCTCATTAAAAGTGAAAACGAGATTAGGAACTCGCCTCATTCTCGTCTATTTGTTGTGTTCAGTGAACTTTTATATCGAGTCCACTGGTTTTGTTCGACTCAAAGGCTAGTTTGAGCGCTACGGTGGTGGTTTCTCGTTAAGTTTGCTCTCTGTCTGGGAAAATACTTTCGAGAGTGTCATGGCCTAAAGTAATCAAACACAAATGAGATAATCCACCTCATTAGCAATGCTAATTGACTAGAGAAAATTCTCTGCTCAAGGACTTCAGAATCTATTGAACGGGGTTACCATGTTAGAAATGTGCAACGGTGGCCTTACCTCGCTCTCCTGGTGTACTAGCCGCCACTGATTCACACATATATACATGAATAATGACAACAAAAAAAGAATTCTCTTTTTACGTCAAATTGGCTACTGGACGCACTGCATAGCTTCATTATATCGTATATTTTTAAAATATAAGACCCTGAATAGAAAATTAAAACCAATGAAAATAATTCAACACAAAAAGACATCTAAGTTATTCGTAAGTATATATTTCTCTACGAGTTCTTGAATACCACGAATCCTTGATTATGCCCCCCTGCATTAATTGCAAACGGATAATTCGACATGGGGGTCTTTTTCTAAGGTGCCAGCAGAAAATATTCAAATATTGAAGAGGGACTAATTTAAAATTCCACTATTTCTCATGTTATTTCAACTTCTGGCTGTACACATATCCAAACATTATGTTGCCATATGACTTAAGCAGATATTCCCCTCCCGAGGGTAGGAAATTATTCTAAAAAGGTCATTCCTAATTTATGTATGATAATAGATTCCCCAAGTGGGTGCATATACGAGGATAGGGGATAGCACAATACAAATTTTCATGATATCCACGGGTGGCCTTTTAGGGGGTTGGGGCTAAATCAAGGGCGGTATTCCAATGTTGGTACAAATGGTAGCAAGAATCTGATTAAGTTGTATACAAACTAATCTGTTAAACACCGTGTTATATACAGGTCTTCCCTCTCTCTAATAGGAAGGTAAACTTATTGGAGCAACCAACGGGAAACATGGAGGGGGCAGAAACCCCCAAATGCTCTCTGACTTCTCAGGTTTAGCTGCTCGGTTCTACAATGAAATATGTGTACTAAACTATTTTCATGCCCACTGATCTCTTTTAAAGACTGGACCGAGTTTACCATTGTTTCCAACAGCGAAAAAGTGTGGTCAGGAATACTAGCCCCTAGTTCCCAGAAGTTAAAATAGCGCGGGAAGGTCCGCCATGTTAAATACAATTTTTTTTAAAGTTTTGTTTGATGGGGACCAAAATGGAGTCCAACGACCGACCACGCTTTGAGAGGGAAGATGCCCCATCCAGTGTTTATTAGAGATCAGTGTTCCTGCCGCTCTCCCCCCACTTTCTCCCCTGGGATGACGCCAATGTGATCACATACAAAAGACGTTACTGTGATGTTACTAAATGTTCCTTTCCCGTCATTGGGCGCTCTTTGTCTCTATTTCCCAACATTCTCTCTTCCATGTGGAGCATCGAAGTCCAAGTCCGGTCCAACAGAAACTATCGAAAATGGGTTGATGTTTGTATGACTCATCTGTTACAATAAATAGGAAAATGTTCAATAAATATCAACCATTAGAAAACATCTTCATTTTTCTTTGTTTAACATAACAATTATATGATGTTGATCTTCATCCAATATAAAACTTGCCCAAATAGCCCAAAATTTCAATATGGTTGCAGCTTGTATCAGTTTCTACCTCTTCCTAAATGATGGTCACACAAATAATCAGAGGCAATATATGCAGTGGCGATAGTAGATCCTCCCCTATTATTTTTCTTTGAAAAAATAACCAATAAAGTTACATAATCCATAAAATTTGTCAAAAGTTGGCAAGTAAGGCAATTTAATTTCAGTAGAAGTATCTAATAGTCAGCAATCACGTCAATTTCACAATTCCGTCTCAAAACCTCAATTGAATGAAACACTAGCCATGCCCTTGATGAGTACGTCAAAATATATCTTGGCTCACCAATCTTTAAATAATCTGCCAAGTGTTCTGTCAAAACTTCAAATATAAATTGATGAACAGCTACGACTTGTAGGAGCTGAGATTTCGTTATATATCCGTAAATCGCGGCGGCAAACATCATCGTGGCCTGGAAAATTTGTGATGCTATTGATAATATGTTACATGCTTGACCATTCACCTTGCTAATGTGTTCTTGGAGAGCCTTGCAACCGTGGTCTTCTTCTACGAATTAGTTTCATCTCACCTTAATTACTTGTGAGGGTCATCGATCAGCAAGAGGGGAGGATTGCGAAAAGAGAAAACACAGTAGTAATGAAATTAAATCGGATAGATTTTTCCAGAAATCTTAGATCATTTCTCCTAAACTTGTACGGCATGGGGGAAGAAAGGTTCCTAGTTGGAATTATTCTCCGTTATTAGAATGGAGAATAACCATTCTAATAACGGAGGTCTAAAAGTCCCAAGTAAGAGTTTTTACTTTGATGTTAATTGCATATGTTATATATATATCCTGTTTTATGTGATATACTTAGAGGCTGTTGTTGGTAGAGTGTTATAGTAACCATCTAGAAGTGTTTGGATTATGTAGAGGTTTCCTTTTCGATTTTCAGGTGTTGTGCTTGTAGTAGGCGATGTAGTTCCTTTCCAATCTTTGTGGTGTACACATACACATACAGACAGTCAAACAAACATACTTATATCGATATACATAGATAAAGATATACATATTTAGAGATTTTCTTTCTTTGTAGGGAGACAACGGCTGCAGAGACGCAGCGCAACTTCGCTTTATTTCGAAGGGATTGAGATACAGGATCTGGTAAGTTTATGTTGCATTTTATGTTATATCAGGTTTATCTGTTTGAAAAAGTGTTTATTACCTTGTTTCTTTTTTTTTTAAAAAGAGGTATGCGGATGGTATAAAACATGTAGTAGAACCATATACACTTTGGAAAGTTGGGGTTAGGGTTAGGGTTAGGGTTAAAAACAGATATGCCTATACAGAAGATATACCTTTTCTAGGGAACGTATCAGAAGAATATATTTGATCAGTTGAGATCTATAGTCAGAGATGTAACATTTATGCGTTGAGAGCATTTACAATGAAAACTCTTGGTCAGTATTATAACTTATTACAACGTACGGGTGTACTTTTATTAGCCGATGTTGAGAAACATTTTCCTGCAACATGCATGTCCTACTATCACTTAGATCCCTGTCATTCTTACACCAGCCGAAGTCCCTCCTGAAAGGCTGCTCTAAAGAAAACCGGGATAACATTGGACCTCCTCACTGGTCAGGACATGCAATCATCCATGAAAAAGGGGATGCAAGGTGGAGTAATCCATGATATCACAATATCTGGCTTCAGCGAACTATCCTTTAGTTTCACAGAGCCAGTGCCCGCAATACATTTGAAAAGACCGCTTTTAGGCTATTAAACAACTCGATATTTGGGAAATCAATGGTGAACATACGTCTGCATTAAAATATAGCTCTCGATTTTTTTGCAAATAAACCGAGTTTCAAATCTCAGAAAGATGTTAACTCAGTCTTCAGTGACCGTTAACCGTGCTAAAACCACTGTATTGCTCTTCGTCCTATCTACCTGGGCCTTGCTATTCTCAACATATGTAAAACTCGCACGTACGACTTTCATTGTTCATACGTAAAGCAATTTTAATCCTGGAGATAGGAGCACTCTCCCATTCATTTACTTCCTAAGTTATAGGATAATGAAGCAAGACCTGCATGCTGACATGCAACGGCATTCTCATCTTTTCGACTACTCGGAATATTCATTTGAACACGCTCTTTATTCAAGTGACAATAGGAAAGTACATTGGAAGTTTAAGAACAAGTTACTTGGTGAAGCTGTGGAGGTATTTATCGGTTTTTATTTCTAGACTGTATTCAATTAAATACGCTGGTAAATGGGAAAAGATTGCCAATGAATGAAAAAATAGCCATGGCATATAGATCGGTAATAAATCTGTTGGAACCAACAACAAAGCGGAAGTACCTTGGTGTATCATATTAGTGTACGTAATAATCCACGCCGTCATGTGCTAACCATATCAAAAAGTTATGGAATTGTCTTATAATCAACTGTATTTTTTCGACAAACAAGTCTCCTGAACCTTTCTATCCTAGTACCTATCTGTTGGTGCTTTCTACCAATGGCGCCTAGCAGATCCTTGCATGAAATTATGCTTAAACAAGGTTACCACTCCCATCACTTATCAATATACACTTTTTCTCCTTTGGACTACACTCATATAGAAGCTCTCATAGACGCAACATCTATTCTAATGCATGCTTCATGTCCACTACTGGTTACATACTCCTTAAAAAAGTAATAAAATAGATATTCTTTAAGCGTGGTGAGCCCCCATTTATACCCACTTTACCTTCGGCATGTAAATGATACAAGGATATGTCTTGAAAACTTTTACCACGACAAAAAAGGTTTTGACTTAAAAAGATAACGCTGACGTTCAGATGACGACCCCTAGCGAAAAAGTGACAGATATCATCATCCCTTCCCCTTTATTCATCAAATCATCAATAACAACTATAGTAGGGATGCCATCTGTGAACATGTCCTCTAACTGTTCTGGGATATCTTTGATAAATATAGCATCAGAGTACATCTGTTTTACCTTGTCTAAAACATCTTTTTGATAGACAGAATATATCTAAACAACTCGTTCTACCTTTTTATCTATTAAAAAGAGGCATGTTTTAGGAGGTTGAGAACCCATTGTGTTCTACCCCCCTCTCTAGGAGCGGCTATCAAAAGCCTTAATGGAAAATGAAGCGAAACATCCATCTTGATGAAGTCAGTGATAAAAAGGCGTATCTTTTTCCAAAGAGAAAATACTCTGAGTGAACTGATCTCGCACTAAATATCTCCTTTACCTTTCCGGAGATATTAACTGGTGAAATTAACAACAACGACCCAAGAACATAACTATAAGTTTGCTTCTATGATATCATTAAAAACATTAAAGATAACTGTGTGATATATCCCTCTAAATAGAGTGTATATACCTTTTTGAAAAAGACAGGAAAATGGATTACTTACAATCTATTCAGCGTAGACACTACATTGACATCCTGAATGATTTGTGCCTCCAATACGTATTCTACCTCTCACTACGCTCCTATTTATCAGAAAATCTAACTCTAACTGTCTTTCCCACGGTTAGAACAAAGGGTTATGCAAGAACCCACAAATAAACAAAAAGAAGTAAGAAAAAGAAAAGACAATGAAAACACCCCTTTTCTAAAGATAGGTAAGCAGAGGTCCTGTGTTCTCAGCTTGATACAGTAAGCTGGATTAAGAAATGAAATCAATGTGCGTGTATTAAAAGGATGCAGACGATGCAAGTTATTGTCTTACCCATGAATAAACAAGCCGTGAGATATGCGAGGAATAAAAAAATAATGAAGCTTACAATATATCAATGAATCAGCACAAGGTTACTCAATAAAAGGTTAAACAATAAACCAGAAAAATACAAATAAACAGAAGAACAACATGAGGTAGGTGGTATGCAGCATCGCCGCATCACGTGAAGGTGACATGAATATCACATGCTGCAAGCAACACAAAGATGTGACCTGTAAAATCACTTTTTTCAAAACATAAAAATAATATACGCATGTATCGAGTCCATGGAATGATATTATGACCATCAACCAATCAGAATCAAAGGCGCGAAACTTTAAATATTGTTATTGTCGTCAAGACGTAATAAAAAAGAGAAGTGGAGGTGTGACAAGCTTAGATTCACAATGATCATTTACAAGATTGTGAATGAAGAAGAAGAGGTTGTGGGGTTGTTTAGTAACCCCACGACTGCCATGAGGCACTACAAAAAGATCATCGGATCTACGTAGTAGATACGATGAAGTCGGAGGAGAGGAGGTTAAAGTAAGTGAAACTATATCATAACTTATCTCACTTCTTTACATATCTCTCTCTTTTTCTCTCTCTTTTTTTAAAAAAAAAAGAAATATCAAAATTTTTGTTTTTTAGATATACAAGTATACCTTTCTTTTTCATAGGACATATATATATATAGTCTATATAGGATATGCATATATTTAACAGCTAGTTAACTCCGATTTGTAGTTTCTCACAGTTATAGCAGTATGATAACAAGTTTATCAAAAGATACATTAATATATAAGTATGTATAGATAGATAGATAGATAGATAGATATATAAGCATCTGTAGAGAGAAGGGAAGATATCCTTAATAACTTTTCTTCCTTTTTTTTTATCTACATGTTTAGATAAGAGTTACCTGTTCTTTACGTTGTTGGTGGATATGTATATTATATGTAAAGTGTATAGTATACAGGATGTATAATAAATATGGTTGCTTATCGTTTATCTTTCTCATTTGAACGTTTTAGTATCAAGGCCGAGGACAAAAGGCGATGGAAGGAATTCCGCGCCCTGATCGAGCAGGGATATTAGGTACGTGTCACCCATTTTATCATATTTCTTTTTATTTTCTATGTGTATGTGTGCGCGTACGCGTTTGTGTGTTCATATATCTTCTGTTATGTCCCTCGATAGATACTTCTAACTTTCT
>JAAAKL020011991.1:0-13322 GCA_010016065.2 Carybdea cf. marsupialis auct. non (Linnaeus, 1758)
TCACTGCTTGGGAGATTTCACACATCAATTATAAGAGTAGACCCTACCCACGAAATCCATTTCCACCAAATTATTTGAAATTGTACTGGGACACAGAAGAAGGTAAAAAGGTCAAACCTCTCGTAGATGTTAGGGACAGGAATTTCATCATGTTTTATGCAGATGGTGGTAAATGGAAAGATGTATTCTTTGGAGATAGGGCAGTATGCACAGCACCTATTAGATTTCCTGTCTATAAAAATTATCGAATACCGGATTCGAAATGAGATTTTGATGCCTTCTTTTACACCACTCTCTTCAGCATTCCAGATTCTGGCAGGTGAGCATTGTACTATTAGGTGGACGATGGGACGTTTAGAGCAGTGGTTCCCAAACATGAGAAATCCTACCCTAGGGAAGATCATTTATCGTTATGGAGGAAAGCAAACTCTCAACTGTAGCAAACCATAAATTACTTTCAGCCTTTGATTTTTGCAGCAATTGCAGAAGTTGTTTTACTTTTTATTTAGCATTTATTTATTTCCATATTTAAATAGGCAATTTTAGTCTTTTGCCCTAAATTTTCAATGGTTTTTTCAGACAGTAACGAGAACCATGACATTTAGACCTGAAATAAGGACAATTGGGTTTTTTTTATTGTGAGGAAGTTCGTCACAAACACCTTTTGGACCACTGTTTTAATGCAGAGGGGCAAGAAGGAAATCTCACTAACGATTTACACCATCACCTCGCTTTTGATGTTGCTGATTTCTGTTTAGGAAATCTCTACCAACCATTTAAGGCTTTTCGTCGACCTGTATGGGATCCTGTCTCATTTTAATAACTAGCCTAAGTTCAGATTTTCTTTACCTTTTTCAATGCCTTCCTCAATCTGGTGTTACTTATTCTTGTGGTTTAGCTGCGTTTTGCATTGCACCAGGTGCTTGCCTTTATCTGATTGATTCTTATGCCGCCCCTCTTTTATCCTTCATTTAGATTAGTGAACCTCCTTTTTAGTGGTTTTTCATCAGGCGAGAAAATAAGTTTAGCATCCACAAATCAAATATGAGACAGATACTTTCCATGTATATTGATTCCTACGTTGCCGAAGTCTACCCTCCGAAACATTTTGTCCAAACAAGGTGTGAACAGGGCTGGTACGAACGTATCCCCTTGTATAACTCCTCTTTGTATTTTGAACTTTTTTTATTTTGTCTGTTCACTTTTGAGCTTCTGTTTAGATTGACAAACGTAGCAGGCAATTCTCGGTCGATAAATGTTTTAAGAACTACTTTGTGACTAATGAAGTCGAACGCTTTCTCATAATCAATAGAAGTCATGAGCAATGGTAATTGATATTCATTGCACCTTCTCATTTACCTGATTTATATTATGGGGTTGATCCATTTTTGAGAATCCACTTCTAAATGTATGATGTCGCAGTTGGTTTCTCCATCTGCCTGCAAATTCTGTTCATCAAAGCTCTCAGTGTAAACAAGAGGCATAAATAGATCCTTAAATACTAGTCTTAGTTCGAATTTATTATTTCTTTAGATAAGGTGAAAATATGATACCAAGTCTGTACAGTCCAGACCAAGAACAGTAACATCTTCTGGGACGTCCGAGTCAACTTAATGACATTATGTTATTATTCTGATCGCACTACTATTATCATCATTATAGTTAGTAACAGTAATATCATTATTGAACGGATTTTATTTAGTTATACAATGAGTGGCTACTTCAATTGCATATAGCAAGAAAGTACTTGATATTTTTGTTTTAATTTTTTGTCTAAAAAATCTCTTGTCTTCAAGAATGGTGTTTTTTGTGGTCACAATTAATTACAATCAACTGGCCAGTATTAAGATCAAGGTCGCTATTTTAAATGGCCTATGATTCTATTTTCAATCATATTAATTTGCCATGATAAGTAATTCCCCTTGCTGTCTCTATATTAACTCTGGATCACAGACTTAAAAGTTAGAATGCAAAGGAGCCATGAGACAATTGCCATGATTCCGATTGTCCTTTACCATAAATTGACAGTAGATCATAGGTATCTCTGGCCTACTAGGCAGAAGTGCATATCATCCTCTACAAGAATTGGTATGAATTATATCAAGGGCGTACTCCTGGTGAATCAGTATATCTGTATCCAAACTTTCAACTTCTCTTATATGTAAAAAACAAGAAGAAAACTAATGGTATGACGACGTTTCTATCTATTTTCAGATACTCTTAGGTCTATAGTAGTCTGATGACAAGGCTTAATAGAATGAAGAACCATCAGACATAAAAATTAGCAACTACTGCATTATTTGTTATTCTCACTACGTATTTTATAGCGCGAACAAAGAACGAGTGAAAGTTCAAACAAGCAAAGTAAAACAAACATTTTCAGACTGAAATACATTACCCAACCCAACATTGAAAAAATAGAAGTAAAAATCCCTTAATTTTGATAAGCAAGAAAAAGGTCCAATACATGTCCATTTAGTTGATATTAATTTTTCTGGATTTGAAAGGTTCTTCCGAGTCTCCAAATGCGCCCGTCGATGTGATTGTGGACTATGAAACAATGATAGAAATACGAACTGGATAGGAAGTTGTGTTTTCTGGAAACGCTGAGTAGAAATCATGTTTCGTCAAAAGTACCTTTTTCATCATGCAATATGAAAGCAAGCAGACTGTGATACCCTATGCAATATTGTAAAAGAAAACCAGCCATTCGCCCTGTTATTTATTTAAACGAATGACTCACTATCCTTATCATTGACATCGTAAATGTTTCTAAAATGTATAATTCAAGTTCGAGGACAAATTTGAGCGGCAGTTAGCAACATTCTCCCCGAGCGCTTTCGTACGTTGTGCCACTGATCTCTACAAAAGACTGGATCGAGCTTCCCATCGTTTCCAACAGCGAAAAGTGTAATCACGAGCACTGGTCCCTTTTGATTAAAATATAGCGGGAAGGTCCGAAATGTTACGTAACATTGTTCATCAGTTTTGTCTGATTGGGACTGAAATGGCTTCCAACGATTGATCTCACTTTGAGACGGAAGATGCTCGATCCAGTGCTTGTTAGGGATCAGTGCACTTTGCCCGTAAAAACAGTCTTAAGTTCTTATAGCACCAAGTGAGCGTGGACATTTTTTGGAGGCATTAAAAGGGCAGGTTTTTGAGACTTAAATTTCCTTGTAGGTTTAAAAGCTGAGAACAAATACTCTTTAGTTCGTGCCACTTCAAATATAAACTAATGTTGGGAGTCAAAAATAAGATCCTGTAAAATCATATTCTTTGCCTTCATTTATTTACGTTTTAGTCCTTGAAATTGGTCAGGTATCTCAAGTTAATATATAGGGAAATGCTAAGAATTTGTGAATAAGATTTTAAAGGACAAGTACACTTTATTTTTAAGCATATGTTCTTCAGTGGCGGCTCGTACCTGTAAATTCTGGGTGTTCACTTCATTTTCACGTAACAGAAAACAGAGTTTTATAAAAAATTACAATTTTAGTAGGTGTACGTAGGTGGGGGCACTGGGACATTGCACCCGATTATCTGGTTTATAGGGGCATTGCCCCCTCGAGGAAAAATCTGAGCAAGTATTTGTGTCAAAGAGAGTGTCTGACTGTTACTCGACTTCTGGTAATTGGTTTTTTATTGACTTAGTATTCGATTACAGGTGTACTGCTTTTCTATTAGTTCCCCCTTGCGTAATGTAAGTTATTTCAAAATACAGGTGCAAAATGCTGCCAGCAACGGGCCTGGCTGTAAGTCGGCTTTTCCTATTGCAGCTAATGTGTTAGCAAGAGGGAGTGTGACTCATCGCAACAATTATTGAGAACCATATTAAGGAACAAAAGCATGCATTGTATAACAATATTTTTTTCCTTCAACACCAACTGATTTACTTGCTAGATATATTATAAATTTGTTAGCGAGCTGAATGGATGTTCGCGTAAATAATCCACAGCTTTCATGTTGATATGGAAGGAGTTAATGTCTCACGTATCTTTTCACACAAGTCGGGGACCATGTGATACTGGCTTCACAGATATATTACCTTCGTTGCATGATTGATAGGGAACTGGCCTATCCGTTGCATGGATTACGTTGATTTCCTCCTTGTACCTTAGCTGGGTGCCAAACTGTTTTGGACCACCTTGCCGTCAGTCAGTCAGTCGCCTTATGAGCCTGAAATCCGTGCCCTGTCAAAATTTCCAAGAGTCTCTACTTCAACAGATTGTGCCAGAACACCCTGGATACTACAAAAGGCTGGACGAAATAAATGTTATGTTGAAAGTAGAGATTTGAAGGAGAAGAAACAGACCGATTCTATTGAACAAGAACATGATTTGGAAAATGCGGAAACCGATATGACCAAACACAAAAAAAATGGGTGAGAATTTTTGGGTGTTCCAGGCACGACCTGCACATATGGACGAACCGCCATAAATATTATGTAAACAGAAACGTGTAAGTTTGCGATGAAAAACATCATTCATGCTCTTCTGATCAAAACAACAGTTAAAAGCGTTTATCGCAACTCGAACCCTCAAGAAGTGTATAATAGTGACATCTTTACCATTCTAGAAAGGACAATTTTGTATGACAGGGGAATGTAGGTAAATTCCCAGCGGTAAATATCTGTAGGAGAAGGAATAAAAAACCCCGTAAAAATCCATCTTGTAAAATATTTCTGAATTACATTACCCGGTTACTAGGTAAAGTTCAGCACCCTTGAAAATTCGTATCTATAGGAAAATGGCCCTAAACAGGTTAATGTCCTCGAACATTGAAGATATATTAAAAAATTACCTTGATAGCTGTTTAGTAATTATTAGTGTTAGGCTCAAGTCATTTGCGGTCTAACGTTATTCTAACAGGACTGTTCGAAATAAAGACTAAACTCGTAGCTTCATCATAAGCATATTTGAAGTATTGAACGGCAACCATAAGATCTCTACAACAACTAAACCACCAATTTAAGACACCACGTTAGAAGGGAATGGGGGGAAGCGATATTTTTTATCGTTATCGTTATTGTACCCGGTGTGATCTGGGCTTTAATCCAGACTTTTGATAGAGAACTGGTGTACCCTTCGAGGGCTTGGTGAAATCTAAAGTGTTTGCTACAAACATACAAATATTTCTAAGGTTCAAAATGCACTCTACGGATTCGTACCTGCCATGCTCTTGCTTGATTTTGTTTTGACGGGAAATCATGTTAAGAAACAGTTCTGTTTATATTAGAATCATTGTAGCATCCATAAACACAACAGTACCGTTGCACTTTCCTTGTTTTTCTCGACGGTGACCTTCCATCATTTGGTTGCAACCTGGTTGCAATGGCAGAACTAGAATAGTCAATCAGTGGAGATTTCCGCTTTCGTAGCGTATTTACCAAAGTCAGGCTAATTTACATAATCTGATAAACATTGTTAGTTTCAAAACGCGGAACGGGCATAGCACAACAAACGAAGTTGTTTTGGTGTTTTTAGAATACTGCTCAACAAGGACTAGTCTCAAATTTATGTTTTCCGCATGCATGAATTGCCTATCGTAGGCAATCAAAGAGTTCCTTAGTAGAAATTAGACCGATGAAAACTCAAACTGTCACCACTGAAGTATCAAAGAGAATGTAAACTTTTTAGTTACAGTGAAAACAGTACTTGTAGATGTTCAAGACACTCGTAGGTTCTTTGCTTATTCATGATGCCGTAAGCGGGTTTTTGTAGGGAGTCTGGGCCTTATCTCTAAACTTGAAACAGCTACTAGTGTTCTTGTTAATTCTTAGCAAATGTTACACTAGAACGGCTATAAAAATTGCTCATATTTGATGCAGGTGTACCAATGATATAATTATTTCACGGAGTCCCTCAGAACAAAAAGAAAATATATTGCTGCGAACAGGACGAAATTATTAAAGATTTCTGGGCTTGTACTAGCGAAAATCTACGTCTTAGTTTGGCGTTCTTTTTCTTCATTTATTTTAGTTAACAAAATTTAGGAAACTAAACAGTCCTGAGCATTACTACACTGAATTTTAGAACAAACATGAGTACACAGCGGCGCGCGACTCATGATCCGCCCGCGAGGCTCTCCAATCCTCAGCATTCAATATTTATCTGATGAAAGTTTAGCGTTTTCAGTTAAGACAAACAGTTTAAAAAGTTTGGCCCGCGACTTCTCTGCGGCCTTTTACGCCGGCGAGTCATCTGAAACAAAATACAGAGTCTGTTGTAGAGCATCAGGTGTCGGAGAAAACAGGTAGAAGTTCTTTTCGTCACTACGTGTGTATAGTGTCAAGCAAGATCACGCAGGTTTAATATCAATATATAGTTGCATCACTTAGCATAAGTAAATCATTTAAGATTACCTAAGCAATTAAGAAAACGCAGACATTTATGAAGGTAGTATATCAAACATGTACTGCAATATTCATCATCTTCACTTAACGATGAATGATGCATATCATCTCCTCAACCATAAGTGGGATTGGGGGCCTTTCTGCTTACAATGGAACCCATACCCCAAAATCAAATCCTAGCTCCTCCAATCCAGAAGACCTTCTATTACGTCACGATATAAGCAGCACGTCCAAAAGATAGGTTCATGTGTTGGACGAGAGTTAGTCAATTTTGGTTCTATGATTTCCATATGCGCATGCGTTGATGGAATGACGATACGTATCCAGAAAAAGGGGAGAATCTCTTTTACGCAGATTGCAAGACGTGGTTATTGTTGTGTGTTCAAATTCAGTAAAATCTCCAACAACAATAACAAAGTAACTATAAACTCTACTTTGCGCGGGTAAAAACTACACGCGAAGGGCACACAAAGAAAGAAGGCACAGGCTATTGTGCATCCTTAGGTGCATCCGGTATAACACTGGGTGGGGATAGAAAACGAAAGAGTTCAGTGACCGAAAGAGTATCTGCATCCCATCTGTATTTGGGTGAACGAGTGAGTTTTGTCATTTAAAAAGACTGCAAATTCATTCTTCTTAGGGCGCTGGCGTAATATGTAGGTCCTACAAGACATGAATATGAAGGGAAGGGTGCGTGGACAAGAAGTCGTTAATCACAGAAAGGCGTAGCACTTGGAAGGTGTGCAACAAAGTTTTAGATTTAAATTTGGTCTCAGGTTGATAATATATTTTTTATGTATTGTGCATTTTATACATATCATATAGTTTCTCTGTAGAGATATGGATATCTGACGCATGTTTCTGATCCTTAAGTCCTTATAAAAGGCTTTTCGATGATTCAGTTTCTATCTCAAGACTACTTTTCCTTTCATATGCTATGATAACTACACTTACACTGACGTCTAAGTTCGAATTTTCACTTGTTATTACACTCAGTCTTGATGTTGAAAGCATACATAGTTCATAAAACATTGACCAAACCAACATATTCGAAACACAAACTCCATTCGCATTTCTTTTGGTGGCTCTTATCGCAAAACACAGAACCCACGTCATTCTTTAAGTAACATTGGCAGGGATGTCAGGCCACCTTTTAGTCGAACCAAGCGTACCATAACCTCAAAAGATTTCAAAGTTTCATCAGCTATCATCAACACTCTAGTCTGCCAGTGTGAAGATTAAAATATCAAACAGCAAAGAAGTTCGGTTACAATTTGCAAGTAATACTGCATCAGTAAATTTGGCACATTATTCTCAACATAAGTTTTTACATTAAATTCAGCTTCCCCTCAAAGGAGGTTTAAAACTTTTGATGACTTGTGGGACCCTCCTCCGCCCCTTTTTATTTTTTTATTCTGATAGGGACAATCTCAGACAAATCCCTTAAGAACATTTGACGGAAATGTTACCAAAACGGGAAAAAATCTTGCAAGACAGTAGCCAAATAACAGGCGTTTTCATTGATGCTGTTACTTGTAATCTGCCCCTTTCCCCGTGGTATTAGAGGCTCTGGTATGCAGCTCTCCGAAATCGATGTTTTCAAAATTGTGAGAGGGGCACTGCTGGAGACACGGCTTTTCTCAATAAATAAGTCCAACGTTGTAGCGCTTTAGCATCGCACACCGTTTTGGTGTGTGGCCTCATTCCCGAAAAGCGGATCTGGGTAAGAGAACCTTCAATAATTATACGTACAATTTACCACATCCAACACTAACTAGAGCAGAAACTCTTGGTTGCAGCATTGAACTCGTATACGTACCAGGCAAACCGGTTTTCGCTTTTATAATGACTACTCCGTAGTTGAACATAAAGCATCGAATGGTCAGTATAATAGTTAAAAGTGAATGTATTTCCAATGAAGTTATATTTCTCCCAGTAACCATGGAGCACTCTCCACTCAAACTAAACAAATTACTTAATCAGTTCCCTTATTGGGTAGGAACTTCGTCCACCGACAGAAGCCTTTGTTTTAGAGTAAGCCAACCTTAGTGAGGCGGGCCATCAATTTTTGATACAATTATCAATTTTATACTAAGCCACCACCGTCTTCTTAAGCCAATTTTCCATTCACCGATCATGAAACTATAAACCATAAGAAAAGCAAATCATTTACTAATACCCTCATTAAGTAGATGACATTTTCGTCGTAAAAATTCCATACTCCGTTACAAATAAAAAGGAAACTTGATGTATGATAGGCTAATGCTGCTAAACAAACCTGCATTTGGTTATTGATTTCGAAATTATGGGGTTTTTGGTTCACCTGGAGCAAAGAAATGCACACTTTACACTCTCCCTGTCACGAAATGAAGGTAAATGATGACCTATTATAGTCAGTCAGTCACGGATTGTAAAAGATAGGTGAACTAATTTGTCATATATTTTTGCTGTCCAATGCCTTACCCACGATTCAATACCTGTTCATTCGACGTCAAACCTATAATGTCTGATACAAGGGTACTTAATGACGACAACTTTTGCCTATGAAATTCCTCAATAAATACTATCAGGGATCTATGAAATCTTGGCCGTCAAGAAATTTCACACGACCATCAGATTGCGCATAAATTTCAGAAATAGCAGCCTCTTGCCGTAAAGAAATCAATTAAAACAGATTTTTAAGTTCCGCACACTTTTTCATCATAAGAGTATAAATAGTTGAAGCTGTTATAAGTATCTAAAAAGTTGAACATCACATGAAAGGTATCGTAAAGAAGTAAATCTTTCTGAGGATATAATTAGACCTAAAAAATACCAGCTGAAGTGGTCTTCTGATACGAAATGCTTGCTGAGAACATTATTTGTCGTTATCGGAATGTTACCAAATTGCTAATTGATGAGGCTAGGTGGCTTACTCCCATGTCCCTCCACTCGAGAGCTAAAATATTGTTCAAAACTGCATCTCTTATTCATCAATCTCAGAATCATTTTTGTATGCATGTACATAGTCCTGAAGCTCTTGAAACCAGTTACAGACTTCGCTCCATGTGATTCTAAATAATTAAGGTCACTCCCACTATCAGCAGAGTCATCGACTTGCTTGTAATATCCCCAAGCTTCCCCTCCCCCTTCTACCCGATTACACTGTCGTTGCCAGTTTGAAGTCCTCATACACTTCATTTTGGGCGTGGTAGTATAAACCGAGTTACGGTCGGAGGATAAGATTTCACAGGAAGTAACATTAAATGACTAGACCTATTATGACTAAGTTGGAACAGATAATACACCTGATCCTTTCCAAAAGCTGTTACAGTAATCGATTTACTGCTCTCGTCACAATAAGGTCACTGAGAACAAACCCACGATCTTTCGCGCGATGCAAGAATTGGAACTACGAAGATCACAAGGAAAAAGTAAAAACCGATCGTTTGTCACTCATAAATACATCTCGTGTAAAACTGTCAGTCCATATAAGTATAAGTTCGGCCATAAATTTTATGTGTTCAGTTTACAGAATACAACGTTACACTAGTACAAATATCTGCAGGGTAAATCCTATTTCACTGATTTGAAATTTAAGGCTTTCTATGTTTGTCTTCAGGAAATTGCCAAATCACCGAAAGAACCAGCAAAGCTTGTCCTTTGAGGTAGAAACTATATGATACCTCACTGTACAGTTCCTCCAACCATCTTGAAAACAACTAAAATATTGTTAGTTTGGTTGATCAGGCGGTTCGCGCTCACAAAGACACTTTCTTGCCTGTACGAAAAAGCATACAATAACTTAAAAGTCACCAAATAAGACTCTTATACTTTAATCAATATTGCTTTTAAAACAATGTGAGATGCAAAGATCCTTTTGCAATGTTTCTATTCTTATGCATGTTGATATCTATCAATATATTTATCTAGGATTTAAGTAAGCGTGCTTCGACAAACACACTCCAATCTTAATGCCAAATCACTTTCTCGGCGTTTCTGCTTCACCTTGACTTCACTGGATATCATTACCAACACTGACGACCAAAATTAAAATAGTACTAATAGCATAAATCGGCAATACCTAACTTTTAGCTCAGTAAGAGACCGCTTGCAAGATAAGCTCCGGCTATCGCACGTGAATACCTCTTTCAGTAAACAATCTACGTCTCTGCTGCATATTTACTTTTCAGTTCTTTACATTACTCCATCAAGCGATCCACAAGATTATTGTTACGCTTATTACTACTCGACTTTTAGACAGAGGAATATCTCCTTCTGTGGTTGGCCACATACATGAGTTTGAACTGGGTCACATCTTCGCAACTAGGCTTTAGCAATCATTTTCAGAGGACTATTAAACGAAGCCTCAATGTGACAGTTGAACATGAAGCTGAAGGAATGAGCAAATGATAATGAGAAAAGAAGTGAAACCATCTGAAGCTTATCAAAAATTATGTTTCATACCATTTTAACGGCATCTGCGTGATGCAAGTATGTTGGCTGTGCATGTAGGTAACCGCATGAGCAAAATACACATAATGTCGCACAAGCACAATAAATAAACACGTTGAATGTACTGGAAAGAGTTATTATATTCTGCCTCGGCAACGCAGTTTCTCAGTTCTGCGAATACCCCTGCCGTGGATTTACTATGCCATATGTAACCGGTTGCCGTGGAAAGCGGAGAGACCGCGCACACAAATATTGCAAAAAGTTATCCACTCACGTCCCCATTCAAATTCACAAAGTATCCTTAAAAGTTTGAAACAACATAAAATATTTTTGGATTTCGTATCGCAACCTCTATAAAACATAGAAACTCGAATTACGCTACATGCGCACTTAAAAGTTGACTCAAGAATAACTTCATGGATCGCTAGTCAACACATTACGGCAAATCTTGACTGATTCATTCCCGATGAGTAGCATGCCTGGAATGGCCTTATCAACTTCTATCTCCTCTGTTGCACAGTGCTGGCATTGAGCATCCTAGAAGAGAATCCAAGAGCGGGCACCAACTGCGACCCGCCAGGGCCCCTGATTAAGGCAGCATTAGGGGTGTTTTTTAGAAGGCATCCTTACAATATGGCTGACCTACCTTCGTCTCCTGGTTGACATTTGACAAACAAGATCTTGGAACACTTTCTAAATATCCCCGCTTTCATTTATTACCTGGCTGTATTTATCACTGAAATATGGTAGATGTAAATCTGTTCAGTTGGTACTTACCTCCCATCTTTAAAGTATTGCTTCAAAGTGTCGCTAAAACTCTTAGAATGGCGCACAAATTCTTTCTTGTTCTGTTCCAGTGTCTATAAAAACAAAACCAGTTTTCAATAACAAGAACAAATCAATTATATATTTCCGAGTCTTAATCTGAATGCTGGAACGGTTTATTTCTTCAACCCTTTTCGATTCTGGCTATTGTCGAACACAGTTCTGTTACAGGAATTTCGCAAGATCAACGATACAGCCTTTCAAACCGTAAGGCCCCAGGAACAGAAACTTTGCAAATTTATAGCAAAGTCAGTTTGTTTCCAATGCCATAGTTCCCTAAATATGGTATTTTCTTGCCTATCAAAGTTATTGATCAACATGGCGTATTAGAAAGTTTTGTGTCATTTTTAGCTTTGCTTTCGAATCAATTTAGCCTACTTTCTGCAAATAGATCATAATTCGTAATTCATTTGTTTGAGTAAGTTGATAAACAAAGTGATTACAGTGTTACTTGGTTCTGTAATCAAATTGCCTTAGCTATGCACGTTTTTAATCACATTATCATATTTAAATGCAAACTTAAAAGTTACCTGAACTACTTCTTATTAGCAAAATGCTACTGCCGACCGGTAGAGGTATTAGGCACGCAAGTCACAAGGTTTCAGATCTAAAATATTTACGGATGAGAAATGGCAGGAAAAATGGCCACAAAAACCCCATGAGCACAGAACAGGGTTAGGGGGTATTTTTACACGTCTGCGCCGGAGTCCATAACGTCACATTATGTGAACAAGTAAATGTACTTGGCGGTTAAATGTTATGAAAGCCCATTTACTTTAATTTCTATCGTGTAAATGCAGCAGAAAATCATTTATTCCATCATGAGTAGGTAGTAAATCGTTTTAACTTGATCACGTCGCCCTACTGTACCATCCAAAGCTTGCATGGACTTTCTCAATCTTTGATGCTTGGCTAGTTACTTATTCGGAAATGCAATGTGCAGATCTATGCGATATCCCTTTTCCAAATGCAGTATGCGTTTTCTTACTACACTGTGTTGGCACAACCAACGTTCCTAAAACAAGTTCTTCGCGTCCATATGTAGTAGTTTGTGCTTTAAGTGCGATGTTGTCTTGTTGGTTATTTGGTTAGCTTAATTTTCACCCGATTATTAGCCCCCTTCAGAGGCAACATTTTAAGCGGTCATTTGGAAGTTATATCTGTCTGTTGAAAAAACCTGGCATTAATTATTTTGTACTTTTACAATTAAAGAAATCATTGCATCTTGGTTACGGAGCCCAGTTTGATCAAGCCAGCCCTACTTATTAACTTCTTGCTTTTTTATGTACCCTAGCATTCCAGTTCCCCCTTTTCCCAGTGCCATCAGTACTTCCTGACATAGGAGAATTACACGGTTTTGGTCTTCTTTACAGTAAGGGCACGTCATTTCTAACGCCTGAAAAGGAAACTTGTAACTTCATCGTTCTAATTAATATCGAGGAAAGTTGGTACATGCATCATTTTATTAAAGTTTACATAACTTTCCTCAAGCACGTGAGTCGTTGGCTATCTCGCATAATGTTATTTTTGATATCAAGTATAGCTTTTGTTTTTTAGTCCACTAAAATTTGACTAGACTACCAATGGGTAAAGACACATCTTCCATAGATAAAGACGACGACGATAATGAGTGTTTTATAATGAAGATGACAATAAAAGTGATAGTACTAACAATGATAATGACAATGAAAAGGATGTTGGTCATAAT
>JAAAKL020011992.1:0-13321 GCA_010016065.2 Carybdea cf. marsupialis auct. non (Linnaeus, 1758)
ATCTTCGTAAGTTTTGGAGGTGAAAGAGAAAAAAAGAAAGAATGTTTTTGTGGGGGGGGGGGGGGGGTTTTGGGGTGGGGGGGGGGGGGGGGGGGGGGGGGGGGGGTTACAAAAGAATTAAACATGGACAATTTGACATTTCTGGGTCCAAACGTGGCGAGGATAAAGAGGTGTTGTCCTGCAATTCTGAAAAGTAAGGGGGACGAGTCCCCCCGTAAGCCCAGAATCTACGCCCATTTAATAAACATAGAATTGAGTGCAAGGAGCTATTTTATTTTATTTAATTGCTTCATACTGAATAACAGTTTATTTCAAGTATTTTTATCCGTAAAAAATTCTTGTTTTTGTTTTGGATTTTTTTTTTTGGTTTTCTTCGGTGTTCTGTTTTCGGGTTTTTTCTGAAAGTACTCCTCAGTAGATTCCTGGAAAAGTCAGAGGCTGCCACCCCAGTCCCCCCTTTCCAGTTTTGACAGGATTAAAATAGTAAGGATTGACAACAATGCATCACAAATATTTCTGTATGTCCTTCACTGTTCCAGAAGCGTGCCTACTTGCTTACGTAAGTGCTTTGTTTCAAGTGGCCTCTGAAGTGCATGGGTAGAAATCCTTGATATCGAAAGAAAGATACCTTCGGTGAGCTTTACTACTTATATTTTAAACAAGTTAATGACAGCCTCCATCTGACTGGTCTAGACATCCAGTTTATTACATCTGAATCCTTTTAGAACATTCTTAAACTTTCCAGAACATTCTGTAATGTTTTACTAAGTTCTATAGGTTTCCAGAAGCTTCCAGGAATTTATATAGTACGCACTAGAAATTTTCAGAATGTTCTAGAATATTCTACGACTTGCTAAGGAGTTCTGTTTAAATAAGCCGAATTGTACATAAGGCAGGAAGGCAGGCATTTATGTATCTTTCATTCGAAGGAATGAACATAATCAGTAAATAGAATCATTAATGATCTCCTAATAAAAAAACTGATATTGAGCAGCCTCTCACTTCTTTGAAATACAGCAACAATCACTCAGGTTGTATTGTCGAAGATAATAAGACTTCTTTGCTGAGGATCTAAGGAACACCACAACAGGAAAGATATTTTCCTGTTTCTTGACAGAATTTTGTAGCCTTAACTGTACACTGCTCGTGCATATTGACTTTAGCGACAGTATTTTGGGCAGAAAAAACTTTGTTTCAATAAATGAGACTTGTAAAACGCAGAATGGCCGGGAGAAGGAGGGATAGGCTGAGATGGAAGATCCGTCTTCGCGAAGGATGATTTTTTATATGCAGTGTCTGCAATGATATAGAGGGACTGTAATCATAGACAGACTGTAATCATAGACAGACTGTAAATCATAGACAGACTGTAAATCACGGATCAGTTTTCCATTCAGATCCAGGTTAAACAATTGCTGGCTCATACCTCCTCCTCACTACATTGCACGTCACTTGCGTCGCTAAGAAGTGTGAAATCATTAGGAGTTGCTATGAAACAGTTTTGTGTCCTGATAAACATATCACAGAGCTTTAACATTGTGCTACACCACAGTGCCTCACAATTTTCCTGCTTGGCGGAGCGCTTTTTTTCTTAATGCTTAATGTCTTTCTCTAACGACTTTTTCCGCAACCAGCTAAGTGTTCCTTTTGTCTCGGCAAACTGAAACGGCCATCGACTTCTTTATTTTTAAATTTTTCTTGTTCATAGTCATGCGATAATACAATGATCTCTTTCTGTTGGAGGCATAATAGCAAACGGGAACACTGTGGCCCAAAGTATTATTGATAACCTAGCATCTTTTGTACTATTCTAGACCTAATTTGTTAAGCTTTGAAAATTGGTGAAGCTATTAGCATTGCTTTGCCGTGCTTCAGCACAACCTGAATATGACAGGATATTGCTGTGTTGAAGCGTATTTCAAGAAAACAATATTTATGTTTAAGAAACTCCCCACTGGAAGATTACAGTAACGGATGCCTCTGAGGTAGAAGGTAGCACTGCAACAAAATGTGGATATTCATGGACCACACTGGTTTCTATTGTTTGTGAAGTGTACTCCAAGCTTGTTTGCAACCTGAATATACCGGACTCAGGAAGCCAGGTTGAGGAACTACTTACACTGAATGCTCTTCTCCTTGAAATGGTGTATAATAACTCAGGTCACAATCAAATAATTTAGTGTAGGAAGCCATAGATACTTGCATTTGATATGAAAAGCCCGGAGGACAAGAACCAAAACAGATTCAGTGACAACAAAGTTCGATTGCTTAAGGATCACAATCCGATGTTTATTAAAAGGAGACGATTCTTAATAGTTGCCTTCTTTATACGAAATGCCTTCTTGGGTATTCAGTACAGCATTATCCTCTCATCCGCATGGAAATATCTCAATGCCATGGGAGCATCCGCTTTGTATTATGGGCTTGTGATCGGGACGTATCCGGCAAGTATGCTGCTAGTGTCACCCCTTGTTGATCTCATTTACAGCCGTACCAGAAGGATTAATGAAATTATTACCATCTTAACGATGATGCAAGTGGCTGGAAATCTTCTCTATGCATTGCAGTATTCTTTATGGTTACCCTTTTTGGGGAGATGTCTGTCGGGAATTGGGGAAGCCGGAACTTCACTAGCATTTAAAGAAATTAAATCGATAACACTAGGAGAAAGGAAAGTGAAAGCGTGTTCACTTGTCATGTCTGGATTCTTGGTTGGCATTCTTTGCGGCCCCCTTGTTAATCTACTTTTTTCTAAACTCGATTTACACGTTGGAACTTTGCATATAAATTATAAAAATGCCCCTGGCTTATTTAGTTCTGCAATGTGGTTAATGATGATAGTTTTCATTCAATTGATGGTTTCAAATGTCGTTCGTGATTACATCGAAGTGACGGAGAAGGAGCAAAAGATGAAATATTTACATCCTGATGGACGACGAAATAGTGAAGCCTCTGAAGACGATGTGTTTTGTGTTGATGATCCGTCCTTGGATTCACTAGTTGATGGTGACAAGGGAACGTTGATGGACTACCACAACAATCTCGCATCCTATGAAATTGCGGCTATCTATTTCTCGAATATTGTATCCTGCGTAATCCTGTTTCAAAACGAGACTTTACTACCGCTGATAACCCAAAATGACTTCAGCTGGAATATTCTAGACACGAGTATTACTTATGTCGGCGTATCGTTATACACAACAGGATTCTACATAATCTTTGGACTTCTTGGAAAAAGAACGTCAGACATCACCTCCGTAGTCTTTGTTCAGTGCTTTTGTATGTTGGTAGCGGCTCTGTTGATAGTCTTTTGGTCATTTAGGGAAGACTATGTCCTTAGTAGAATCTTATATTTTGCTGCCCTCTGTTTAGGCTATATAAACGAACCATTGAACAGTGTTGCAACTTCTTCCCTTCTGACGAAAACATCACCATCCTATTTGTCCGAGCTCGCCCTTCATTATCGGCTGAAGACCACCATGATTGGAAATGCCTTTGGGCCAGTTTGGGGCAGTCTTCTTTATGGTTCCTTTAACTTGTACAACGGTGTGAACATTTTGTTGTCTTTAACAGCTTTAGTATGGTTATGTTTGTCGCTAGAGAGACTGAGGTATAGACTTTTCTTGTTTAACGGTGAACTGCCACCTGACTAGTCGATGAAGGATGAAATTATGGTTGTGAAATAAACCAATTTTGGTTGTAAACTGAAATGTAATATAGTTAGAAGACTATTGATACTGTAACAGGGACGGGGGAACAGGGGGAAGCAGGGGCCATAGCCCCCCAAAGATTTTGCCAAATCTCTTGTTTTTCCGTGACCACTTTTTATCTTTATCAAAATTGAAATTGATTGCGACAGACGTTGTGTCACATTCATAGCAAAATAGGCATATTGAGACAAAACAGATTTTGCTTCTGCATACTGTGGAACGTGAAAAAGTAAATTTGAACCCAGCCTACTTGGCCCCCCGAACTGCTTTACTTTCCCCCGCCCCTGTGTAATGATGTAGTGCAGAGTGGGATTGATACTGGTAATGCGTACTTACGATGATGTAATGAAGGCAAGATGTTTCGTAATAAGGACGTTAACTCTACAACATTGGGGCACGCGGTAGATAGAGTAAAAAATCACTCCTAGACAATCCCTGTTGCTTAATTGTCAAAAATTGTCAAGACTGTTAAAGGGGTCAAAATGGTCCATGATATTTAATATGGTGCCAGGGGTCAAATTGGTCAAATTTTATATGAACGGTGGAAACGATAAAGGATATCACGCCAAAAAGGAAACTATGTTTTCGTCAACGTTTCGTCTATAACTGACTTCTTCAGGTCAATCGGAAATATTACGATAAGCATTTGCAGCATAAGATATTGGTTTACACACGAACTGTAACATGGTACATTCCAATCAAGTTATCACATGGTTGAAGCTTAGCTAAGAAGAGCTGGGAACGAGTATATAGTAAAGCGGGGCAGGGGTACGGTTATAGTGGAGACTATATTATAAGCACAAGAGGGTGGGTGGGTCAAAATAAATTAGAAATAAATGATATAAGCAAAACAAAGCAACAAAATATAATCATAAAATAGATACATAACAAAGCGAGGCAGGGGTATGGTAATAGTGGAGATTATATTACAAGCACGAGAGGGCGGGTGGGTCAAAATAAAATTAGAAATAAGTGATATAAACAAAACAAAGCTACAAAATATAATCATAAAAAGAGATATCTAGGAAATAAGATATGGATAAGAATAGTAGTGACGATAGATATCTAACAAATAAATAAGATAAAACTATGAATATAATTAAAATTAAGAAATATAGGCTAGACATAAGGGTAGGTATAATCTAATGTAGGATCTTACGGCTACGTACACCAGCGATGAGATGGCTACCAATATATACATTAAAACTGTTCGTATTCCTAATGATGGCAGCTTCCTTCATTTCTCCGTAGATCCCTGCCATTTTCTTGTTGTAGTAAACGAGCATTATTTTTCCGGAAGATGGCGAGTTTCGCTTCTATGAACAAGGAGCGCATTTTCCGTGACATCTTTGATCAAGGCATACCTATGCTCCCGCTTTCGTAGTGAGAAACAACTAGTTTCGCTGATGTGAACTTAGGTGCACCCACTACATGGGATCTCGTATACGCCTGCTTCCCCACTAGTCCTGATGTTAGATTTTCTGGTTGTCAGGTTCCTTATGGTCATACTTTTCTTCAACATTACGTCATATGGATGTTTAGTCGAGGAAACTAACATTAAGGTCTTCATACGATGGGAAAGTGTGACGTCAAGATTTTGAAAGTTTTTTAGCAATGGAAAAAATACTCAATTTTCATGTTCCCTTATTAGTAACAACGTCAATGGCGAAGATTGAAAGTGTGGCCCTTTCCCAACACCGAGATATCAGCTTTCAAAGTTCTTTAACAAAACCTTGTCATTTGATGCTGGTTCCTAACGAGGAATATCAACATAGTTTTGACCAGAGAAATTATAAATTTAAACGCCTCTAGTCAAAATATTATATACACTACAGGTCTGGTATTTTGGGGGAAAGGCTATTTCATGGTTGCCTTTAGATATCTGGAGTCAAATTGTACTATTTCCAAAACTTTTGATTTTTGACGTCATCATTTTCTCATTGCATTAATGGATACGATTTGAAAAAGACAAATGAAATTCTTTGGCCACATATATCGAAACAATGATATTAGTAGAATTGTTTTGGTTGATAAATTAAATGAGAGAGCAGGTGATTCAAGACAGAGCGTAAACTTTGTTGACACCTTGAGTAGATGGGTTAATGAAGGAATTAAGAACAGGGAATTGCTAAAAACGTCGTATGAAAGACATGTTTGGAGGCGCATGATCGTTAATGTCAAAGAAAGATCTGGTACATGACGACGACAACCAACAAATTATTAGAGAGAAATGCCAAAAATAAAACTCCAATTCAGACAATGCTTTATCTTTCCTCGGCTTCCTCAAGTGTATTGGAAAAAAGGTCCAAGATATCAAATTTCTGGCAAATAGCATGAGCTGGTGAATCGTACTTCAGTACTACATAACCCCAACTACATTGTTTTCTGAAATGTTTTCCCTCCGAAGAGAACAAAATGAAATCTTTGTTATGTGATCACTTTAAATTTATTAAACGTATAGCATATGAAGTAACACATTGAAGATGCATGAGACTAACTTTACAAAAGCCATAAATAATTAACAATAAAGCCCAACTTTCGTAAGTGTCAGAAGATAGCATGATAGTTATTAACTGAGAAGATACTGCTTTCTATCATTTGCTTTTTGTCTGAGCAAATTCTTGGCCTCGTAGTGTGAGTTTGCAGCAAAGAACCTGAAAGAATTGTGTGTATCAGATGCAGAGAACAAAAAACAGAGACCTGAAAGATCAGAGAATTGTCTGTATCTTTTGCATCACTTTTCATTCACGAGCCAAGATATTTAAAGTCATGGATAACTTCATCACTTCCTTGATTGTGGTACCTGCTTTGTTTTAGGCAAGACAGTGCATACTTTATATGGCAGATGTTACGATTAGGCTTCATAGCAATCAACTTAAAATAGCTACCAGTATGGATATTTTTTACATCGCACTAAGCCATGAAGTCGGCTAATAGGAAATGTTAAAAATTTGACCGAGACCAATAAGGGTAATGATAGGAAATTTCATTATTTTATATTGCATTATTTAGGGACTACAATGTCAGATTGGTCTTTAAACCTCCCATTATAGTTTCAATCAATGTAGAATGGATATCATACGGTATATGGTATTTTTTGTATGGGGGAACCCTTCAAACTTATTGGGTTTCGTTCGATTTTGTCCTTCAAAGGTCAAGTTAATGAAACTTTACTTTGTAAGAGAAGTACCTTGGGAAGAACAAGAAGCTGTGCTTTGCCTTTGTGGAATTGGAAAAAGCCTTGTACAGAGTGCCAAGAGAAGTTGTTTAGTGTGCTTTACGGAAACTAGGGGTAAGCGACTGGCTGATTAAGGTTGTTCCGGCAATGTACAGAAATGGTAAAAGTCGGGTAAGGGTCAACAATTCCTATACAGAGAGTTTTGGTGTGGGAGTTGGAGTTCAGTAGGGATCTTTACTAAGTCCATTGCTTTTTATTTGTGTTTTGAAGGACTGTCAAGAGGTTTCGAAAGGGTTGCCCAGAGGAATTGCTATATGCAGATGACCTGGTTCTCTCCAGTGAGACATTGGATGGTCTACTTGCTAAGTTGGAGACTTGGAAGAAGGGTTTGGAAGGTAAAGGTTTGACAGTGAACATGGGAAAGACAAAAGTGATGGTCAATGGTCGCAATTTAGGAAAGCCATAGGAGAAAGAAAAGTTTCCCTGTTCAATAAAGGGTGCAGTGGAATAAAGGGCAAACTGACAGAAAGTAACCATTTTAGCTGCAAAAGGTGCACAGAAGGAGAGGCAGCCTGTGACTTGGACCCATGGAAAATGCATTTCGAGGGTGAGGAAATTGAAGTTGTCCAGAAATTTTGCTACCTTGGTGACACCTTTGGGGCTGAGGGAGGAGCTGGTCCAAGTGTAACAGCAAGGTTTAACAGTGGATGGAGTAAGTTCAGGGAGCTGATGCCATTGTTAACCAGCAGAGCTCTGCCCCTATTGTACGTAGCACAATGATGCATGGCAGTGAAACTTGGCCAGTGAAAGCTGAAGCTGTCAGTCACATGGAGCGGAATGACATGAGAATGATAAGATGGATGTGCAACGTTAGTCTGAAGGGCAGATTCAGTTCTAATGAACTCAGGAGACAGAATCTGGATAGTATTGGCAGCTATATTGCAGGATAGGCTTCGTTGGCTTGGTCATGTGGAGAGAATGGACAATAATGCTTGGGCAAGGAGATGCAGAACAATCAAGGTTACAGGAACCACTGGCAGAGGAACACCGAAGAAAACATGGGCGGAAGTCATAAGTATCTCGATCAAAAAGGTGTCAGCAGAAACCTGGTGAAGGATAGGACAATTTGTTAGTTGATTTCAAGAAAGCGTCCAATACAAGCTGGCGTGTAAAGACGTTAAACCAATATGATGATGATGACGACTTTCTAGTTGTACTGCCTCTTCTTTCTTTGGTAGGCCTACTGGTTGCAGATTTGGAACCGAATTGCGAATTTGTACGGCTAGTTTGGGCTATGTCACGATCACTGGACCACCTAGATACATGGTAACCAGCAATAAACCGTACGCGCTGGAATAACTAGGCTGTCTGAGGAGGCTGAGAACGGAAGAACATCCAATCAAAACCTCTTCCCATTTGGCTGGCCTACTCTCTCTCTTCTGCACTCACTAACCGACACATGTAAACAACTGAGTTTATACGCATCATGATGCCCCCCCCCCCCCTAAAGATCATGTTAACGAGCTTTGGTAACTAACACGTAGCAAATAGAATTAGTAAACGAATCAGGTCAGAGCGGTTAAAACCCCTTGTAAGTAGCATCATCTTAAAAATCACAAGTTCAAATTTCGTACCCCCACGAACTTAAGAATCGAGTTTCAGCAAATAAAGCGTCTACTGCATTAGTACCCCCCCCCCCATTTCTTTGAAGATTACACTAACATTAGGGGGTTCACGTAACGGATGGCAACATTTATAGCAATAAAAATGGTCGAATCTCTAAGCAACTTTACACCTACAGGAAAAAAGGACAGCCCCCGTTGCAACAACTTCTATATACCCCCTCCTACTAGTTCTCAACGCTAAGTGTTCCCAGCTTTACAATCTCAGAGTGGATGCCGCTCCGCAACGCAAAATTTGTCATCGCACACAAACCCCTGATGTGTCTGGTTGTGCCGCCCTATTGTACAAAACTTCAATGGGAAAATCTGTTTTCCTAGAAGACGACTTACTTTTCTGACTGTAGAAGGCCTCAAAATATCCCCCTAACCACATTTCCCTACCGCCACGCGTCATGTAAATTAACTTGAACACAGCCGTTACGAAAGAACTTTGCAACACATGGTCCAGAACTGACATGATGCAGCTGCAGAGTCTGCTTGGGTAAATACAGCACTTTCGGAGGGATGTGAAAAAAAACCCCAAAAAACCCCATACCTGTGAAGTTCCTGTGATCATGTTCTTGATGAAATCACGATGACCAGGAGCATCGATGACAGTGACTTGGTATTTAGCAGTCTCAAACTTCCACAAAGCAATATCGATCGTGATACCACGTTCTCGCTCCGCTTTCAACTTGTCCAATACCCAAGCATACTTGAAAGAGCCTTTTCCCATCTAACATTTTAAAGAAAAGTAAAACTTAACAGTTACCGATCTGATCACCCTGGTTTCGCCCCCCCCCCGGCCCCCTTCCCCTAAAAAAGAAGATAATGTAGTCTTGATTCAAATGAAACTCAAGAGACAAGAAATGCAAGACGTAAACAACTGAACTTGCTAGTGGCACCCATACATCTGCAAATTGGCCCTATATATGAGTTAGAGTGGTTGTCTACGGTAAAATATGGAGCTAAAATTACAAAAAGGTACCGGTATGCATTTCTTGTGCTCCTGTCCTGTAGTTCCGAGGAGCACAATACACCGACAATAGGCCTCTGGACTTGCCAAGATGCTAGTTTCACGGCATGGAAGACTCTGTCAAGATCGACAGAGGCTAAAATTAACTGATGACAAAAAATAAGCTCCTTGGCAACACACAAGGTAGTCAACGTTAAGTAGACCAAGATGTTATTCAGTTTTCAACTCTACTAGGCTTGCAAGTGTTATGCTGACGTTAGATACTGAATGGATACAATGATCAGGAGGCAGAAGCCTAGAGTGCCATACAAGTGTTATTTAACACAATTCGAACTTACCTCGGCAGCTTCCTTCTCGAACTTCTCGATGGTTCTTTTGTCGATACCACCACATTTGTAAATGAGATGGCCTGTGCTAGTTGACTTTCCCGAGTCGACATGTCCGATGACGACGATGTTAATATGCGTTTTTTCCTTCGGCATTTTGGCAGATATTTCGGCTTGTCGGATACCTGAAAAGATATGATCTGGTTAGCTAGCTTAAAGCAGCATTGCTACGGTACCTAATGTAAATATCCCTTTATCGTCACAATCATGATCGGAAAAGTAATATTACATCTTTCAATATCATACTGTACTTTTTAAGCTAAGACAGCGTTAACCAAAGGCCTGAACAGTTACGACACAAAACTAGAATTACTACTCTCATGGCCGCCATGATTTTTGCCTTGCATGATTGTCTGAAGACTGTCCCAAGTTCAACGATCATTGGCGTACAAGGGAAGAAAAGGCTACAGCACTGTTACATGATGTCTACACAACGCTTATTGCTTTTTTATTTTTATAAAGACGGCTGCAAATAGCGGATGCAAACGGATTTCTGTTATAATACACAATCCGTCTTCCACTCACCCGATGCTAAAGACAGAGGACTGTAAGAGAAAGATCACGTGTCGGCAGCAAAGAATTTATAACATAAGGCATGACGTAATAGGTTTCCTTATATGGATATATCATGCGCAGATCAACTTCTTTTCCTTGAGAGTTGCACAGATGTGGTGCAAAGTGTGTGTTTTTGAGATCTGGCTAACGAGAAGATTCTTAGCCAGCAGGCAGCCATCCTCTACCATGGATATGAGGGGCGCCCACCTCACGTCAAAGGGTAACTCTACGCACCACACGGTGCTCGAGGATTAGTGAGTGAGGGAGGGAGCAGAATTGCTGGCTATGTGGAACTTTTTAGCTGACAAAAAAGGGAGGAAGTAGGTTTTGGTTATAATTCCAAATTTCCCTCCAGACTTATTGACCACTCTTACCCCTAGCAAAAGGGTATGCAACTATAGGGTAGAAAGGCCGGCAAACCTGTAAGAGAAAAATCGGAGTTTTTTGTAACAAATAATTAAAAATTACTGATTACATACGGTCTAAATCTATGTTAACAACTTTTAAGATGCAATAATATGCCTTAAAACATTGCTGCACCCTTCACTTTTCCCCTGTATTACGATTTCCCATCTCTGATTTCGCCAGCCCTGTGGAACATAACATGAAAGAGGTAGCTTAAACCCGTTTGTTGAGACAACCAACGCAAGACCACTGGGTAGACAGTGCCATACTAAAAAGGGCAAGCATCAGGAAGTTAATGGCCCAACAGTTAAGGTTTTGCATGCTACTTTGGGTGACGTTAGCCTGCGGATAGGGTCCTTAGATAAAGCACATGAGATATCTCATGCTAAAGCAAGTGTCAGTTTAAGGGGGGTGACCGGGCCGTGACTGGTGTCCTGCGCTTCAATGCTAAGAAAAAGTGTGTGTCTGAATGCCCATATCAATCTCATGGAAGTAAGTGAAAACTTGAAAGTACACCCACTGGAGGGAAGACAGTGTCTCAGGAACTTCCGTAATACGGTCATGTCTGAACTTCCTTGTAATGCATGACGGCATGGGGCCCCGCACCCTTCAAAACCGCCACTGGCTGAAGCATAACTACAAGTGTTTAAAGCTAAATCCACCTCCCTTGATGTGCACTATTTTTAGTAAGAACCAGATAGTCTTAGATAAGCCTCACTGTTCTTATTGTTATTCTAAATTTGAGGCTCATTTGTTCTTGCGACAACTTTCAATCAGCAACAAGGGAGTAATGTCTGAGATAAAGAGGACTGATTTTCTTCGGTGTGAAAGCACTAGGTGTAAAATACTGTTATTGTATACCTATGTTTAAGAATCTGTTTCACAAATTTTCCCTATTGTCTTCCATATCTATTTTTGTTTGGTGCTTACATCCACATTGTTCTTCGTTTTTTAACAGTCTGAGCCTTGTTCTCACAAAATGTGTTCTTACTAAAAAAGTGTATCTTCGCAATAAACCGCAAAGAGACAAATGGAACATCGGAATTTTGGGATTGACAAAAACCTCTTATAATCTTGATGTTGTGTTACAACCTGTTATCTTCATTATCAATCGATAAAGAAAGACTACTATTCTTCTATCCTAACTGGCGACGGGTAGGTATACATGGGGCAGTAAAATGGTCCATGAAAAAAGGAATGATTAGAGTTGCTCAACAGGGAAAAAGAACAATTTTTGCTATAATGAAACCACAAAAAGCAGATTTCCTTTGAATTTTCTTACTGAAGTCATAACCATAGGCGTAAAGCACCCATTTCGATTTTGAAAGGGGGGATGACTTTTTCTACTTAACTTTTTTATCTGAAGTATTGAACTTGAAATATTGCATACAACGACATGAAAGATAAAGGTAAATTTGAATTTGAAAGTTGGATTTTTTATGCCAAAATAGAGGAATACCTGTATCTCATCGACATAAATTACAAATCGGTGGCCGGAATGTGGGTTATCCCTTTTAACAAATTTGAACTTTCATGAAATCTGTTAGCACAGTGTTTTCTTGTGCCCTACTGTTCGATGCGCCTATGACGATAGCAAAGAAAGTTGCTATCATGAAAGTGAGTACATGAAAATCAAACGGTGAGTGCAGTGTAAAATATTTTACCAAACCTCACCAAGTTTTTACTAGCAACATCTGGCAGATTTCAGATTGCAAAATTTTTTCTAACATATGAAGAAAACTTTGTTTCCCATGCTTTAGCTTGAGGCTTTCTCATCTATAAGCAAAACAATGCCATCAGCAAAATTAAGATCTCTTATTTATTCCTGATTTGGGTTTTCGCTGTGATCTGCGAGATTATTAGTTCCTTGTCATTGTCACAGATGACTCTTCTAGGAGCAAAGTTAAGCACAATGACGAAAGATACAAGTTGATTTTCGTGACCTTGGTATAAAAGAGAAGAAGCTGGAGTGGTAGTTTTGAGCTGGAAAGGTCGTTGGAAGGAGACAGTGGCGTGACCAAGGAATGGACTGGGGAACATGTCCCTCTCACTTTTCCGACATTTGAATTTCGTAATTTGTCCAAATCTGACATAAATGCTGTTCTTTGTCATTATTGCAGGTAATTGACATATCTTGAGGTCGTATTATTTGTCCAAAAAAGCTTTATTAGCTGACATATGCTTGGTACGAAGTAAAGTGATGTTAACTGATTTGTTTCTCCGTATTTAGAAACTGTTAATTTGTTGCTATGCTCTACCGGACGAATAGAAATTTTAAAAGGGTCATACAGAACATGATCCTATCATTTCTCTTCACAAATCTCAAGGAAAGCTCTAAATAACTATATATCTAAAAAACGCACGTGAAGCGTATACAATCATCATCAAATACAATCAAATCGAAATCATTTTGAAAAAGATAACATCGAAACGTCAAAGATATTGTGTAT
>JAAAKL020011993.1:0-13318 GCA_010016065.2 Carybdea cf. marsupialis auct. non (Linnaeus, 1758)
GCTACCACAAGGTTCCTTAAAAGTAATGGATTATGTAGCTATTGTCGGGGCCAAAATCAAAGGCCAGTCCCTGCTTATTTCAAATGAGGGAGAAAGTGGGAACGTTTTTTTAATTGCTTCTTATCAACTGGTCACATAAAGGACCAAGACTCCATTTTCAGGCAAAATTCCTGTCTTAGCTTTGACTTGTGAACTTCAAATAGGGGCATATCCTCAAAAAAGTAAAAGTGTCGATAGGTAAAGTGAAATAGTTTTTTTTTTCTCGTGGATACAAAAGAAAACCAACAGATTTTGCCGCATTAATGACCTTGTGATCCTTGCTAATGTTTACAAGATGCTATGAAAAACTTGGAGCATTTTTTTATTATTAATAAGGGATGCCCCAGACGAATTCAGAAGTCTACAATTTAGGAATATTTCAATGTCATTCAATTATTTTGCTTATTTATAATGCAATTTACATCAGAGAGCATCCTTTTTCTTAAAAGGAAGGAAGAAAATCAAGTACGAACAAAATGGAATAGCAAACATCTACACAAATTTGTTAATTGAACTTCAAGATTTAGAAAATCTTTCCTCTATGATTGTAACTAGTGTATAACAAATATGAAGATCTTCCTTTCTCTTTCATGGGAATGAACGAATATTAATGCGTAGTGTAATTCTCAAATTCAAAGATTAATCTATGTTGATGGGATTAGAAAGAGATTGTTCGCTAGGTACATAGAATATAATCCAAACGGGATTCAAATGAGGAGTCATTAAAGGTTCTATGCAAACTATCTGCTTTTTGATCAGACATTATCGTTTCAGTATTTTGTCGCACTGTCCCATATACACTTCTAAATTTGTCTTATAATTTCTTTAGGTAATCACTCCTACTTAGTGGCCATGTTTAATTTTAAGAGAAGACTTGGGTACTTCTTGATCGAAACATACGTTCCATCTTGCATCATTGTGGTCATCTCATGGGTTTCCTTCTGGATTTCTCCCGAATCTGCTCCAGCAAGGGTCTCTCTGGGAATAACAACAGTTCTCACAATGACCACAATCAGCAGTGCAGCCAGACAGTCGTTACCAAAGGTAAGCATTGTGAAACACTATGAAAGAGTCATCTTACAGTGAATATAATCTACCTAAATATAAAACGTTGTTAAGACATTTCCCCATTTTGCATTAACTCTTTTCTTTGTCTACCTTGCCAGACTTATGAGAGACTCATCAAGGTTGTTTTGTTTTGGGTTTTTTTGGGGGAGGGGGGTGTACCTACAAATTAGAGATACATATCTACAAAATAAAGGAACAGATAGAGCAGTTATTGTTCCGTCTATTCATGATTACGACGTATTCAAATTTTCAATTTAAGGATCGAGACTATTAGAGTGACCATATTTGTTTTGCAAGGTCATTTCTTTTAATGAACATAAAATAAGACCATGCATGCTTTCAACCAATACCCTCGCTCCAAAATCTAATTTTGTTTAAGGAATCATAGGTTTAGGAATATTCTTCTTATTATGATCTTGAAATCTAAAGAATCCAAATACAACAACAATAGTTTGTATTATTTAAAGGAGAGGTGTAAAAGGAGATAGACTTAAAAGATATTTTCTTTAAGATACAGAGGTTTCTATTTACTGATTTTTACGAACATCGGCTGTAAGCAAAAAAGAAGAATGGTCAATTCATGATATGAGAATATACTGTATTGTAGCACCTAGAGAATATTTTATTCAAAATCACTTGATTAACTACTTTTTATATATTCCAATTAAAAGAAAATCATTTTTGGTGTTACTGTTGATATGATGAGTACACCTGTATTTGTTTTATTTTACATATAAATATGAAGTAGGTATAAAGATACCCCATTCAGATCTTGAGTCATTTACTTACTTTCTCAAACTATCTTATTTAACCTTTTCTTCGCTAGGTATCGTATGTCAAGGCAATCGATTGGTTTCTTCTGTCTTGCCTCGTATTTGTATTTGGTGCTTTACTTGAATATGCTTTTGTAGCATACAACACACAAAGAATGATAAAAATTAGGCACAGCAAGAAAAGAGAACTAAAAGACCAAAAACGAGGGAACTCGTGCGACACCCCTGAGGAACAACGAATGATGGATACGGTACGTTTTTCCAAATTTGTGATTTCGTTCCTTTGTTTGTATGTATGAGATTATTCGTGTAGCCAGACAAATAGTGTTAATCCTATCGGGTTTTGACATATGTTTTAAAATTATTAAGTGTGTTGAGCTCTTGTGAACTTTTAAAAAAAGACAAAATTTGATGATGTCCAAGATAGTATTTCTCATCAAAAGATGGAGCAGTTGAAATCATTTGGGGACTTGAATATTGAAACTTGGAAAAGCATAATCGACCTGACGTTATCGTCAAGAATAAAATCACAAACGAGTTGACCCTAATAGACTTTGCTATTCCTATGGACTATAGAGTAATCATGAAAGAGGAGGAAAAGAATAAAATTTGTATGGACTTACCAACTTGAATTAGACACACGTATCATATCAAGGTAAATGTCACCTTCCTTGTCAAGAGAGCTTCAGGTAGAATTTCCAAAAATGTAGAAGGCCATGTGAAACAGTTTGATAGCCGTGACATAATGGTTAGTCTTTAGATATGGACACTGATCTGCTCTGGAAAAATCTTATGAAATACTCCCCAAACAAGGGTCTTACCTGGTGCTTTAAATGCGGCTAGGTGAAAAGCTTTCGCATAATGGGCAGAACTAGGTAGGCTTTTGACCTAGCCATCTTCGAATCCGTCCACATCATAGTTTGGCATTAGTTTAATTGATTTCTTCCCATCTAAATTCTGACGATTTTGTACTCTGAGGAGTGTCAGACCCAAAAAAGGCTTTCAGTGCTAAAATGTTTTTACTATTTCGTGCAGTTTTAAATGCTTTCCCCTAACAGTGTTGCTAGAGGTGCGAGTTGCAATGAAAAATAATTATATCCAAATTTATTCAGAGTTCTATTTACACAATGAATTCTAGGGAGCTATTACATGAAGTACATACGTAAAAATCTAATGTAACCTTAAAATTTATCCTTTTCTAAGAATTAGAATAATAATTAGTAATAAAGTTAGAGATACGCTTGCTGAAAAGTGAATGTTTTTAAAAACATCTTGAACTTTGCAAAGTAACCTATGACACACTTCAGTTTCAGCTTAATCTTCTTACAAGCAGAGACGTAGGTTCGAGCACAATTCTTGCTGGGTGACATCATGCACTCATTTACATTTGTCACTGACTTTATTGTGCGTCACACTATTACTCATCAGGGCTGAGTATGTCCTGCCCATAAATTTACACGATAGCTTAAATAGTGATCAGCTGTTTGTCCCATAAATCTGCGGGTGGCTAAATAGAACAGTGAAAATCGATCAGTGGTTTTACTTTAGCCAGCAGAGCATTTGGCGTGTTCTGAAGTAGTTACTTGGCAGATGAACAGAGTGCTAGACCTGTTGAAGCCAAACCACGCTGTTTTTTAAGGTGTTTTTAAATCATTGGATTCAAAGACGGAGTTGTTTCTTGTCAGATGACAAATCGATCAAGGTTAAAAAATCTGCCGTGATTTTTGGATAATTGAGTCAAACAGAATCAGATTATTGCTATCCAGAATAGGACTTTTTGAGTCTTTCAATACTAAGTGCGAAGGCCAGTATGTCTGTGGCTATTTTAATGCTGATAATTGTGTGAATATGTGTTACTCGGCTATGTAACGAAACTAACAGGTACGTAAACACCTTTTGAGAATTTAATATGAGAGTAGCGTTTTCTATTAAAACATCAAATCTAATTGATTTTTGAGGTTTAAAAGGTACTGATTGTAAAGTTGAGTAACATATACAGAGCAGTGCGCCTACTAGCACCTGCTGCCGTCTGGATAGGGTTAGACGTTCCTCTCCTGATACATGCTCGGCGAACGCAAACTGGGCGCACAAAGGAACAGATAAAAGAGTACCGTCTGGATAGGGTTAGACGTTCCTCTCCACTTACATGCTCGGGGAACTCAAACTGGGCGCATAAAGGAACAGATAAAAGAGTACCTTGTGGATAGTAGTAATACCTGGTTGGTTCGGTTCGTCTAACACCATCTACAATAATGCGATAAATCAAAACAACACTACAAGCAATTATTTATGAAAATAAACATTGTCTTTTACAGTTCCTCCTATGTTTCTGATTCTTTTTAAAAAGTCCTCAAAACATTCATTAACTTAATCCATCTTCATCAACGACTGTCAAGGAGAGTGGTATCCCTTCACCTCCTCATCCTTCTTCGAGCTTCATCGTCCTCCTTCTCTCTTACCCTTCCTAAGGCGTTGAAGTTGTACTTATATAGGGATGTTCCGAGTGATCTGATTTAGGCATGATGTCATTTACATCGCTTTGGACATCACAAACATATCAGAGTTGAACTGTATTGTAATCGGGACCGATTGCATCATTGTCGCCATGTTAGTTAAAAATCATGGCTCAGTAAAAGAGAAATGAGTATTTTGAAGGATATGTAACGTTCTTTTTACTATTTTTGTCGTTTTCAGTCTTGCAATGGAGAGGGTAGGATGAACAACACACCTTGTCGTTCCTGGTCTATGTCCTACGAAGAGAAAAAGTACAAAGGATGTACTGGAGCAGGCAAGAAGATGCTGAGTGACTTTATGATCCTCCCTACTACCATTGACAAATACTCTCAAAGACTCTTTCCTTTCTCATTCATTGTTTTCAATGTGGTGTATTGGACGAAGATTTCGCTATCGACTTAGGAAAAACAGAATCAATGGACGTGAATGTTATAGCAAGATGAATTAGCCTCAGGCCTAATTATGGATTCAAAGTCCTCAGATAACAATTTTCTGGATGGCAACAATGCTTTCCAAAGAGAGACCATGTTAATGCGAGGATATAGACTGTATTCTTAATTAGTGACGAGTGTTAGCTTTGAATGTAGTAAAGGATACATACATTCTGGATTTAAAATGAATTGGGACAAATTTTAATAAATTGTTCCTTAAGTAAGCCGCGCATTACTTAGCCTTCCAATAAACTCTTCAGTTGCAAATTTTTAAACAGGGCTGGGTTAGGCTAGTGCGGGCCCATGTCCAGGCCAGTCTGATACAAGCATCTGCAAGTGTATGTGCTAAAAATTCTCCATAGAATATATTTAGATTTGTTTCTCTTGGGCTCCGACCTATTCCCTTCCCCCTCCCCCTTGCCTTCCTCCTCCCCCTATGAGAATCGGTCCTCTTTTCAAGTCTGGTACTAGCTTTGATAATTAGAACCATCTTTAAGGTAAATACAATGTTTCAATAGATACATGTCCTTGCAGAGACAGGTACAATAACTGGAGCTATAAAAGGGGGGTTGTAAAAAGTAATAAAATTACTAGGTAAAAGTCAGAACATAAATAATAAAATTTGCAACGATAGATTTTAATTCTCATCTCGGTAGCTTGTAAGAGATCGATTGACCATATAGCTATCATTTTAGGTTCACGTCCTATGGTGCAAAGATTGAGATCTCTAAAATTGACTAGTACAAGTTGTCAATATTTATCGGTGCAATTGGGCTGATAGAAAAGTATAAAAATATAAAATTTTTGACTGTTACATATATACGTACCCGGTCGATAGATATACTAGATCAGCGTGCGATTCGTGTGAATCTCCAAGTGGTGAGTATTTAATTTTCAAACAAACAGAAAACAAACAAAGTTAGACAAAGGTCCTTGTTTCTAAATTTGATGGCTAACAGCTGGTACACGGATTTATTGGATTCGTATGTGAAAGCAACAACTTTACCTAATTGGAGAGAGTAGCAGAATTTCACAAGGCAAATTACAATGATTTCATATGCATGAAACACATGAAATAATTTGCTTCTGAGTAATGATAGTACTTTTAATGGAAGACCAGTCTTCCAAATTGTATTCCCAAAGTACCTTTTTTAAGTATTACAGCTTTGAAAGAGTTTGTGTGTCCTTGTACCACCTCCTTGGAGACTCTTTACTATTATTACTGTAAAGCAATCCATCCCCGTTGCTTACAAGTAGATGCTGAAGATTAAACTGATGCTGATTCTGCAATGACTATATCTTCCTGTTCATGCCCTTGACTGATTTGGGTTCCTAAAATTGACATTCAAAGTTATATAAACCGAGCCTATAATAAATTTTAATGCCAATAAATTCAGGTTATTTACTTTTATGAAGGTACGCCTGTGAATTAATCATTTCTGAATATTATCGAAAAATTTTCGTAGATAATTGCCTGTTATAATTCAATTATCTGTTTGTATTATGAGATAGTGGATATAATATTTTACTAATTCATTTCGATAATTTTAACTTCAAGGGATGGTCCCTTTTATATTACTTATAATTTGTATTTTATTCTCTCTACATGTTTGTAATTAGATATGTATCGAGACATACAAATAAATCAGATACGGCACTAAAGCTGGTGAAGCACGGCACCACATGCCATGCAGCTAAACGTAGTACACTTTTAAGTAGCCCCGTGTATGATTTGTAACCGGTTGCATGTAGCCTGGCTGCAGGTCATTATAATCTGAACAGTGGATCAGTTTTGATTCGAAGCTACAGTAGCTTGTGATGAACTAGTCAAAATGAAGGCCAACAATGATTTACCACATAATTAACCATCACTGCCAGGACTTTATCGCTTCATTGACAGCAGCCAATAGACTTAAAATTAAGTTTCAAATCAAAATGAGCTTTGCAATGATCGGGTAAGAGTAGTGACTGGAGATTTTGCATAATATAAGCATTTTGACGTTTGGTCAGCAGCAGCACGTTTGTCATTAAAGGTTGAAGCTAGCTGCAAATGCACCCTTGTAGCTTACTACTATGTTACCTTGACTGCTAACCTTATTCTGCTCTGGAGGATGAGGGGGAGGGGGGCTTTTGTTTTGTTTTTGGTATGAAGCTTTCTGAATTTTATCGTCATTACATTGGTCCTCAAATGGTAGCATTTTGCTTTCTAAGTATTTAGCAGATCTGCTTGAAATGGTTCTTTGAAAAGTTGTGAGTGGTCAAAAACAAGCCAGAACGGAAACTGCAAACAAGCGTCCAATATTTTTGCAATTTTTAACCTTATGATGATTTCGTTAGCCCTCTGGGCGCATGAAAGAAGAAAAAACTGGCGAGAAAAAAAGAAGCATCTTGTGGCAGTGGTTTAGCGAACTGCAGCTTAAAATACGAAAGAGAATGACTTTTTAGGCTAAGTTATGTAACTAAATTTAACAGTAGTCAAGTTTTCAAAAAGAAATGTATACCAAACTCAACTATTTTTATAATGACCTTAATAGTATTCACAAAAAAACAAACATTTCCGCAAAATCTCTAGAATCACTCGCAGATTTCAAGAGGATTTACTGGTTCGTGTACAATTCGTTTCCGTGCTTCATCTTTGCTTTATGTTAGCCCGTTCGTGGTTTCCATTTGTTTTTCAAACGTTTGCAATCCTCAACAAAACAGTAAAACAAAGATAGCCTGAGCAGAAATTTGTCTCTACAGAAATAGTACCATTACAGTATTTCTAGAGTAGTAATGTGCCCAACCATCATGCGTTCTGGACTGCCCTAGGTCCTAGCCTCGCCTTCAAACTGTATTGATGAGTAAGAGGACAGGATACACACGCTACAACTTGCTTCATCCCATGGAGCGTGCTTGTCATTTTAATTAATGCTATTTATAAGTAATTTACCCGGGTTTCCAGACTCTTACATATTTATGTAATTAATGTCATAGCATAACTTCGAGTGGCTTTGACTTAGAGAGAGAGGTGGCACAATATGGTCAGGTTTGAGTATCATGGCCTCCTTGTAGTCAAAACAGTTTAGGGCGACGCTAAAACATAAAACGGTCCAGAACACAGAATGGTCTGCGACCTTAATCTTTCATCTTGACAATGCTTTGATTCCTTATACTTCCATCTCCGTTCCCCTCCTACTTTTACGAAATGCAGTTTACTCCTTGATTGCCACCCTTATGTCATGTTTTTCATGTCATGTTCTTTTGCGGTGACTTAAACTACTTTTTAATTTGTGTTGCAATGGCGGCTTCTGATTCTGTAAATATATTCCATTGCCATAACATATCTCGTTGTGTAATGAGTCATGCTGTTGCATGACACGAGCATTTAAATAATTTCGATTCTACATATGCAAATAATGAGTATGGATATACTTGCAATGTTAAGTTGGTTCATCTCTCCAATGACGTATCATTACTGATTAGCGTTTGCTAGTCTGTTACTGAAGTTTGATTTCTTTAGGGTTACTTTATGTGTAATATTTCAGAACGAGCTCTACTGCTGTAATAGATAATCAATGAAAATTGTGAGGTATACTTAAAAACGTTTCATTGCTTTAAAGTTACTTGGAAAATTCTCTCGTTCGTGCAATTTTGGTGTTGAACATCTATCATCATATCCGAGTTGGCGACGATCGCATTGTGGTAGCCAAACCGCGCCCTACGATGTCTTTTTGGGCGGCTTACTTACTCTTGGGAACTTCACTGACAAGTGAAGCTGCGTAGTTTCTTCTAAAGTTATTTTGAACTTCTGATGGACCGGGTAGCAGTCCTTCTGTGGCCAAGTCACTTGGTACAGAGTGCTTGATCTATGAAACTTCGTAGTGCCACTTTCATTGTCCGCCGCGAATGCGTGAGTCGCGGATTCGAATCCCGTTCGTTACTTATTTCCTATAATCTATTATGTTAAAATTGCAGTTAATTTAAATAATCCATGTCAAAATATCCAACAGCCTGCCCTTATCAACCGATAAATCTAAATTACCGTCGAGTGACTATCCAATGGTCAATTTGTTGAGTCAAATAGACTCCTTGATCAGATTCATATATAGCATTGCACATCGAGGATCGACTTCCTGGCTTTACCGAACAAGATAGACAAACATCTTGTAATGACGCGAGAGTGCGGAAATTAGTACGAAAAGACTTATTGAAAAGTCAAACATACCACTAAATAGCACAGCAAATGTTACAGGAAAGAATAACATGTATCATCGGTCATAATATAAGGCTACCAGGTATACTTGGATACTTATTATTGGTAACTCGTCAATCCGTAAGTACTTGACTAAACTATACGCGTTAGGTGTGAGCAAAAAGAAAGCGCTCTGTTTATTATTTAAGCGCTCTTGTATTTGTATTTATTAAAACAGCAAAGTCGTTCGAAATATTCTGACGCTTGTCGACTAAGTTGTTGCCATTGATGGTAGATATTTGTCACGTCTTGCGTCGTACTTCCTCGGGAGTCCGCAATCGAACAACGTAAATCAGAAAAAACAATCCAAAGTCCAACAGCCTGAAGATTGGAGAAGTATCTCTTGAAACGTAGCTCCGAAAAAGACTACGACTCAAGACGTGACAAATATCTACCATCAACAACAAAGTCCTTCCTCTGTCGACGAATAAAATATATTAAAACTGACTCTTCTCTTGATAGCAAATTTTAAATCCTACCAGATGACGAGTAAAAATGCAATGTTTAACATCTTAAAGTGTAAATACGTGCTCAGCACGATGTGCGGAGGTAGAACATCGTGTCACAGATATTTATTGGATAACCTTAAATAGCGGAATCATTTGTCAACTTGAGACGCGAGGCACTCTCATCAGTCTGCTTTCATGCGAAGAAAGTTACTATCAAAATGAACAAAACCATTTATCGTAACTAACAACAGACGAAAGGATCAAACTAAAAACGAAACGAGCTATGATTGGGCAATAGACAAAGAGAGCGAAAAAGGGTTAGCAAATGTAAAAAAAAAGCCCAGAGGAAACACAAATTTCTTCTGGTGACAAAGTGAAGGACTATGTGTCTTTCTTGAATATTCTGCTTTTGAGCTAAGATCAATATGCAGTACATATTCTCGCCAATCCTTTTCCAAATGAAGACAGTGTGGCTAGTATATATGTAATGCGACAAATGTTACATGACATCACTAGGATGTCCACTCGATCGAGCTTGTCGATAATGTTTGAGTTTTTGGACATTTATGGTACAAAAATTAATTTTAATTTGTGACTTTTTTATGCTCACAGTTATTTGTATACAACATTTGCTCGACCAAGTATGCCTGTTCAGGTCAAAATAACAAGAAAAAACACTATTTTAAACTGCGTCCAGACCGCTGATTGGTAAGGTCTACAATAACATAAAATAGGATAGGTATTTTCATTTTTAGTAAGAATTTGGTACTTAGATAAAATGGTAGGAATGCCAACTATGGTGACCACTCTCTACAACTGTGACCCCCTCCGTTTCTTAATTCGCTCTTCTAGTTTCTACTACATGGCCCACTTAACGATCTCGACAGCAGTGCACGTATTCATCAACGGCTTTGATATTATAGTCGGTAAGAATAACTTCCGTTACGTCCTCATGGCTTATACCCGCACCGACACTATGACAAATAGGCTAGGGTCAGGACAGATTGCCAGACTGTATTCTTTCTGGTGCTGTAAATCGGCCCGTGGGATGTTGCTGAGATTGCTAATTGACCGTTTCTACTGTCTAATAGAACGCATGGAAGGCAAGTCCCAAACTACCCCTTATTTTTAGTGAGCCTGTTCAGTGGTTTTTCGGTTTATTGAGGGCAGTTCCAGCTTACTTCCCACTGTTTATCAGGGGTATTGAACCTGAGAAAGACTCTTCCCTGTCAGGCGCAAAATTCAAATAACGTCTGCAAATAAAAGGTCAGAAAAGCAAATGTGTAACATTACATGTGTAACACTTATGGCAATGTCCAAACGGAAAGACTAACTGATAAAATCCTAGATAAGAAAGAAAACAGACAGATGCCAAATAGAACTAAATACGAAAGACATTACACCCTCGTGATACACATGGTTTATTAGTACAGCTTGTCAACAGTAATGTACCGGCAGTAGACGAGATAATAGAACTAAAGGAGGCAATGGTAAGAGCAACAAGAACAGGTCTTTTATATGGTTTCCTGAGCTTTAGAAGTTTGTTACGTCATCATTATAGGTATGTCAAAACGTGGTCAAACGGTTTTATCATGTAAGCTTAAAAAAAATTATATATTTTATAAAATGAGAGAGAAAGCCAGTAGCACAAAAGGAGGAATATTAAGGGTAAAGGAGAGAAAAACTAGAAATAGAGGCGTTGAAGTAATGAAAGGTTAAAAATTGTTAAAGAAAATGATATACCTTATTGTAGGAAATCAACAAAGCTCTAAATTAACGATACTTAAATGAACGCAAATAAAATTAACGTGGTTAACAAAGACACATTAAAACAGGAAAATAAATCAACGTGGTTCAGTCAAATTAGGATGCATGATGCATCTGATGAACACAGAATTAAAACAAGTTTAAATGCATTCCCATTTTAACGGCCTGGGAATTTACCTGACTTCTAATTAACAGGTAATTTACTAGCTCGAATTTTGCGAAAGATGAAACATTTATGCCACTCTCAAGACCACTTTGCTAGGTTCTAAAGTTTATCACCAAATAGTAACGAATGTAAGCCAGTGAAGGATACAACTAAAGTAACAATGGTTCTGTGAACGGAGGTTTAGGTGAGCGGATGGTGGATCTGTTATAAAGTGGAGTACGTACGAAGTAAGTAGAGTAAGTAGAAGTAAGATGGACAGTAAAACTGAGCTGATGTTTTTATGATAATATAACGATAAGAAATAACAAGGTGTCAGCTTTTGCTTAAATTGAAACTTTTAAGTTGGATAGACCAAGATATGACAACAATTGTTAGTTTTAATAGACAATTTCACGTCAAAACCAAATGGACATGATGGCGGATACGATTTTCCGGTATGACAAGTGCAGTATTGAAACAAACACAAATTTCTTAAGCTGAGAATAAACGGTAACTACACCTCATCCGACTGAAGGGCGTATTGAAGCTTCTCCAGATCGTTTCTTATTTCTTCGGCCATACGAATAGATTCTTCCAGGTCTAAATCACTAAAATTATTTGAATTATAGCTTTCAATAAATGTGACAATCTCACTTTCGGATGACATCTGCTCCGACATTGCAGACTGAACATCTTTTTGCTTAGCAGCTTGTGAGGTAGAGTGATATCCAGATTCCAAGAATGCAATTCTATTGTCAGATGCATTCGATGCATTCATTTTATCCTCTAATGCTGCTATGTGTTTCTGTTGGTCTAACTCCTTCCGTTCAAGTGCAGCTAGATACTCGTCGTCCTTCTCGATTAATCTTTTGTAAATTGCTATCTGCTTTAAGAATTTATCTTCTCGTTGTTTAAATCGTGAAATGGTTCCTTTCAGGTAACGGATCTCCATTTCTCTAGCTTTGAGACATTCTTTCGGGCTGGGAATACTTTGCTTCTCGCAGTCTTCATCAACAGTTGTTTGTTCCAATCCATGCTTTAGAGAAACCGTTGCTGTAGAAACGATGATATCTTCCATTTCTCGTACGCGTTGCTTAATTAGTTTCCGTACTGGATCTTTGAAAAGGCTATCTATGTCGTCAGTCTGAATTCGATCGTGTCCTTCCATCCTTGATATTACGTGGTATGAATGTTGTAGGAAATGTACCAAGCCTTTCAGTATTGTGGCGTTAGGTCAGATTAAATAAGCGAAATATTGCAAGCATATTTAGTGAAAAATTAATGACGTCAAATAAGAGAGGGTAACGACGTGACGTCAAATGTATTATTATAATATTATAATAATACAGTAAGTAGCATACTCTCTGGTCTCTAATAGACGGGGGGCTGGAATAGTAGGGGGATGGAAAAAATTTCTAGAATAATAGCCGGGGGGTGTTGGAAAAACTTTTCTTTCCTTACTTCATGGAACCAGGTTCAATATATAACAATCATGTGCAATAAACGTTTCACAGTCCTTTATAAATTAACGAAATATTAACAAAAGATACTAACAACAGTATATAGTCGCTAAACTACGGGCCTTAGGTCATCAGATGCGGTCCATTGCAAAATTCAAGAGTTTTTACGCACGGATTTCTAAAAAATAGATAATGCTTTTCATGAACGTAATTTATACGATGATCATGGAGCTACAGCACTAGCAGAGAACTTTGTGTTTTTAAGTCTTGTTTCATAGATGTTCTGCATGGAAATTAACCCTTTGCCTGCGGAGTTTTTTTTGCTATAACACCTGGCCAATAGTCATTTTTGAAAATTGTTGATAACTTTTTTTCTATAATAGGTAGAAAAAAAATTTTTAAAGCAAAGTTGCTCTACAGATAATGAAGTTGCCAAAT
>JAAAKL020011994.1:0-13318 GCA_010016065.2 Carybdea cf. marsupialis auct. non (Linnaeus, 1758)
GCCGCTGCAGTTCTCATGCTAAAATTTCCTAACGGCAACAGCAACAACAAGTTTGGTGATGTTTACATCAAGATCCAATCAACACCTTCCGATTCAGTTTATACAGCGGTTTGCTTGCAAAGGGAAACATGTCAAATGAAGTGTTCGTAAGATCAGAGTTTACTCGTTACTGTATAGTAAGACAAGATGTTGTCTGTCATGAAGGTGAAATCGGATAGCAATGCAATACTTTCTCACATGGAGAAGCTTGAAATCATTTTCGTTATTTTTCCTGGGCCCGCTAAATGAGGGACTTATAGTCAAGATTTGTAATAAGCACGAGCTAAGGCAGTAGACGTGCTTACAACTAAGAATTGAAAGATTGATAGAGTAAAGAGTTCACAAAAAGAGAAAGGAAATGGGCGACTTTGGTAAGTTTTACAACTGTATAAGTCTGACTTCGTACTATGTTAAACTATATTTATAGTTTGGATCAGCACATGTAGGGTATTTAACGTGCTGTGTTCATCTGACGAAGCACCGTTGCTGTTAGATTGAGACATGGTCCTCTGTTATCTAACTAACAAAGGAATGAAGTTTAGGCTGATGCTTGTAGCACGGGCAATTATATGGCGGAAAGAGCAGAGTTTGGGAAATTATTCACTTGAGTGATAGATTAATGGAATGTATCTTAGTTAGAGATCTTCGTGTGCCTTCGAGAAAAATTAGCATTTATACGAAACAATTGAGACATTCGAATCATTTAGGGACCTCATCAAGTTCGGATATGTTACTATTGTTGCGAGAGGAATGATTCGAAAACACTTGCCGAAATAACAGACTGCCGAGTAAAAACACACGTCCCCAAATTTTGTTATATACGAGCACTTCATAAGAATTGTACGAAATCGGGCTAGTTTTGTAGTTTTCAGACTTTAAGGACTGTGCCATATTTTATTCATTCCAGTTACAGATATTAGAATGATAAAGCCAACTCTTGACAATGTTTACATATCTTCTCCACATGAAAGGCCACGATGATATGATTGATGGATTTAAATCTGTGGTAACTTCATCACAAGTTTAAAGAGGGCAAATTCTGATACATCAGTCCAAGGCAAAAACCCACCCCCCGTTTCATTTTTTAATTGAGGAACGTATACCTTTTACCCTTTTATTTCAAATTAACCGTCAGTTACAATCCTGGACAAATATCAAGCTTTTACTAAAATTCGGTGAAAATCGAACAAATTCGGCAAGACACTTAACACATGAAAGGGGTGTCGATTCCTGGTATTAATGGTTTTTCTGGACCTTTCTCCTTAGTAGCAGGGAGGTCTGGCATGCAAGTCTCGAAAATGCTCTTTTTCAAACTTTACAACATTTTGGAACAAAGGGTAGGGAAACTTGCATATTTCGTAGTCCAGAATTGTAGCAGCTGGCAACCTCATTTTATAGGAATCGGCTAATGGCGTGGCCTCGCGTGGGAAATTTCATGACTAGCTTAGATGTGACATAGGACTGAGCTATGTAGATGAATTAACACTTGTATTGTGGATCGTATTACTTGGTGTGCTGTAATAGTCCGAGAAGATGATGTTTAAATAATTAGCGGTGGTAAAACGACATAGAAATTCGCATTTAGACACCCAGGATCTTAATTCACTTCATTTTGGCGCCCCAAATCTTCGCGCACTTGCCAAAATCAAATTTTGAGGCAGCGGTTAAACAAAAGAATAAGTTGCCATAATATCAAAACCAAATTGTTCGAGCGAAATGGAGGGCGACACGAAGGCTCCCTTATCCCTTGGTTTCTTCCCAAAGGCAAGGGGGGCACCACCCTTCTGTTGTTTCCACAATTCGACCTCGGTATGAACTGGAGGATTGGAAATCCCCATTTTGCTGATCACGAAGAAAGCAAATTCTTGGAGCCAAGTGTTTAGAAAAATGGAGGAGTACCTGGAGCAATTTTATGTTGAACTAGAGAAAATTACTGTGAAAACTATTTTCACAGCTGATGACGATTTGGAAGATGAGTTTGACGAAGATATAACTGACTTTGAAAGCATCACAAGAAAATGATAAAATTGCACCTCAATTTGTTGTTATTGATTGAGCAGCGTACAGTTACAGAATTAAGTTATGAACAGAATGTTGCGAGTTTTCGATTTTACTGTATTTTTTTAAGATTTCACTCCCTTCAAATATTACGGAGTTTTTCGTTGTGATGCATAATTGCTATTAGAAGTTCATCTTTGGCGAATGAAAGATAGAGCGTGCAGCTTAAATGAGTCATCTCATCTCAAAGTCGTGTGACTAACATGTATACGCGATCATCGTAATTCACAAATTTGGCTACAACTATCATCAACTTTACATTACGTAGGTCACTATCTTCAATCACGCTCTCAGAAGATCTCTGTAGAGGACAAGTTATTTTTCTTTAATACCTTTCATTTCATTTCAAATGAAATTTTCGTTCAAAAACCACCTTTTGGGCCCTCGTAGCCTACGAGCCTACAAAGCAACCCCCGTTGGTGTGATGATGATGGTTACAGTGGCCAATAAAGTGTTTTAAAATTGAATATTTTAAAAGAAGACAAGATGACTCAAGGGCCTTGTTGTTGACTAAAGAGGCATTTTGTTAAATCAAGGGGCACTTGTTGACTCAAGGGGGATATTTTGGTTGAAGGGGCACTTTTTTGACTAAAAGGGCACTTTTTACTTATTGCAAAATCTTGGAGGGGCACGTGCGCACAGTGCCTCCAGGTTCCTACGTCCCCGTCCTCGTGGTTAAATTTAAAACCGTAGCCAGGAGGGGATTTCGAAAGGATGTGGCAATTAAAGTTCGAATGGAAGCCTCAGCCTCGTCGTAATGGTGTTCAAAGCAAAGAAAATGGACTCCGATAAGTATTCTCGATAAGTAGATATTGGATAGGTAAACGATGGAGCATTTTTGTGAAACGAAACGCAAGCTTTTGAGATCAGGACCTGCTAAATTTACCTACTGCACCTTATATTTATCTCTTAAAGGATGGAATAAGCCGTTTCGATTATTTAGAAGTTAACAAGTGCCTGCGATAGTCATACAATATTGATCTCCGAAATTACTGTTTAATTTGCAAAATCTCCTTGCAACAGCTGCTCCTTAAACGTAATATAATTTCTACTCCGGCACAGCTCGATTTTTTTTCTAACTAGATCATTTTCTAATTTGCTAGTGTAAAAGAATCACTGTGAACTCTCTTTGGGAAAAGAGTTTCGTAATTGGTGAAATGGTGCCAAATTCCCACCAAATTGTTGTTGGTTGTTGCAAAAGATCTTAAATCGCAAAAGACGTCAAGGGACAAAATAACGAACATGGACAAGGCTGTTACGAGTATATACCTACATTTTTGGAGCTTTTAAACTCTTTTTAAGGATTTTCCCTACCACGTTTATATTTATTTATTTACATATTATTCTATTGGTCTCCGTAACCAATTGTCGCACTAACTCATGTGGTGTTGTGATGACACCATCTACTCGACGTCAACACGTAAATGTTCTCTCCACCCCGAGTTTTAAAATTGTACGCTCCGCCTTTCCCCATTTGTCCATATTTTGAAACCATTTTTGTTTGGATAGGCTAGTGGTACTTGTGAACAGTTAACATATAAACCATTCGTTCTCTAACAGACTTAGATAAAACAGAAAATGACAGAAAGTCTTCCCGTAATTTTACGCGCAAACTGTACATTACTTGTAAGGTACGAGTAAAGAGTTAAAATATCAGACGCAGTTCAATCTTAACTGTGACAACCTTTAACAACACGTTTGTTAGCCACGTGTTATGAGACTTGACGTTAAGGTTACAGTCTACTGTACTGGGCTTGAATTTTACAACAACGACACCAAAGCGGCCTCGACGTCCCACTCACTGCAGACGAAAATCGTAGGTATTGATTTCACTGAAACTTCGATCCTGTAACGCCACCACACAGTCGTTAAAGCTTTTCACAGGCTCCTTTATTGGCTTCTGGTCAATTTCCACCAGCGGTATTGGTAAGGCCTACCAAATATAATGCGGAGGGAAAGTGTGACGTCACGATTTTGAAATGTTTGAGTTATGGGAAAGAACTTCAATTTTCAGGTTGCCCTATCAGTAAGACCGTCAATGGCCAAAATTCTAACAAAACCGTATTATTTGATGCTGGATCCTAACTTGAGGATTCAAGGAATTTTAACTGAGTTCGACCATAGGCTATTGAAATTTAAACTCCTCTACTTTAAACATTATATTCACTACAGGTCTGCTATTTTGAGAAACACCCTATTCCACGGTTGCCTTTAGATATCTGGATTCAAATCGTACTATTTCCAAAATTTTAGATTTGTGACGTCATCACCTTTCCTCCGCATATGCTTTCTACACTCTCCGTTAACGACAGTGGCCTTGTGAAAAGTTTCAATGCAACACTTGATGTATAAACTGTCTGTGTTTGCACTAATTTCGTGGCCGTGATTTGATTCTAAGATGGAAAGCATTATTTTAAAATTGTACTTCTCAAATGGGTTTATAAACCTCGGAAATTAAATAATGTCATGATTGCAAAGGCCTCTGATCTGTGAGTTTATAAGCCTGAATATCTTTAGCTCCTACCTTTAATTTGATTCATGCTCTTGTTTAATAATATTTTAATCACACGGCCAATCAGTTTCGTAGATTTGTACAATGAATATGGGTGTTGCTGGGTACGAATTAAATTTGACTTTTTGCAATGCCTCCTCCGCCCCTTAAACATCCAGCGTTTCTTAAATTAAATAAGTTTAAGTCGTGTGAAAGGTGTCAAACATGGATAAACCCGGTGCTGTGGGTGCCCAAGACATGGGCCAAGGCCAACTGACAATTGACACCCTAACAGAAGAGTCAAGAGGTCTGGTCTCTGCTGACAGGGATTTATGCAAACTGGGATTGTAAAAGTAGATTTGGTTGATATGAGTTCATGTCAGTTAATCAAAACAAATATTAATTCCAAGAATCTTCAGCATTCCTGGCAGAAATATTTTTCAGTTTCTTACCCTTGTATAAAATGAAGATCTCACAAACCCCTCAATCCCGCCCAGAAAGAAGGTCGTGGGGACCACGCTCTCCCTGCTGTATACATGTGTCAACATGTTTATCTACGGCAGCTGATTGTAAAACTCCTTCATATTTAAAGCAGACTGGACTACTTGCAACTGAAAAATACTAACTCCCTGCATGGTAACAACAAAAACCCCGCATGACCTACTTGACGTCGTAGCTATAGACGGTCTATGGTCGTAGCCATAAATCGTTGTACTGCAACATGTGCTGGACTTCCGGTCTTCCCTTGCCTAAGGAGTTAGCTTTTGCTAAAATGCTGGATACTTCATGAAAGGGCTTAAGGGTGAAATCAATGATGAGAATCCTAAAACCAACGGTAAGATTTCTGAAAACTAGTCATAGAAGTACTTGATATGTCGAATATCAATTCAATTCAGGACAGGCTCTTTCGAATTACATCATGTTTCTTCTGATACCAAAAGACTTGCTTTGCCAAAGTGTAGTGGTAGCATATAAGTCTGCAATAACAAATTTCCCTTGCAGTTTGTCAGAGTGTTGTCTTTGCAAGGTCACGCTGTCGAGCTAGTAACTCGTTATAATACAAATGTTCCAATAAACGGTTCGTACCTACTTAATCATAGAACTAACGATAAATACCTTTTCATTCAATCAATGCAAGGTTTAACTCAACAATAGCATCACAGTACAACTAGATACATATGTTATGCTCTCTACTTACTGTCATAATCGCTCATCATGGCTTTAATTTTTTGGAAGTTGTCATGTAGTCATGTCTATTACTGCAGGCAAATCATCCCGAAAAGCCTTATTGATATGCTGAGTTTGATTTCAAGTATAGAAACATCATAATCACAACATACGAGCGCCTTCAAATCGCTGTTCCAGACTGGAGTGTTTTGTTGCTCATTTGTCATATGAGAGCGAACAGTGTTACTATGGTGATTTGCTTGTGTTAACACATTTTCAATCAACCTATTGTCTTAAGGTGAACAATACGTAACTTCCAAGGTTCAGTTGTCATAACTAAAAGCCACGATGAGAAAAGGGTCTATTTCCCGATACCCACAGAAAGTTCATAGAAATAGTAATGTGTGAAGCTTTCGCGGTAACTTTTTTTGCAGTTATAACCGCAGAATGTGAGATTTCAAACGCTGATTATGGGTGGCAATGATAAAAAATAGAACAAGGAAATGAAACTAGTGAATTTTTAACACTGCACTCACAAATTGCACTTGATCTTGACATTGGTCTTTTAAAAACAACAGTTATTGGCCCATGAAGGTACAATGAAGGAGTAGTGGTAGTGATAATGATAGATATCTGAGAAGTCGGTGTTTTCCGATTTCCACTTCTCTAAAGTAGGCCTACACTACGGTTCTGTAAAATAACCGTTAGCGTCTATCAGCAAACAATGTTTCGTAAGGCGATGCAATAGGCCTATGTATGTCCAGCCGTCCGTAAAGCTAATAATTTTTGGTCAACTAAAAGATCTTCTTCGTAAACGAATATTGATATCGTCGATCTCTCCTCTGTCCCGATGGATTTGTTGATGTTATACTTTTCCTGTATGTAGTATGTTCTCCTGTTTCATCATCGCGACGAAAATGTATAAACATATCATAACCAGGATGTGTTCAGTTTCTGCATCATCTTATTAAAGGGTTGGCGAGGATCTAAGCTTGGCACCAGTATTATTTGCAAAAGCAAGATAAAAGCAAGTATTCCAACGTTTAAATTCAGAATGTCTATGCTTTATAGGGGGAGTCGAGTGGAGCGCCTCAATTACTTTTTCAACAACTATATAACGATTCGAGAACGTTAATATTTCGAATCTAAGTTAGTCTCTCAAGACCCTTTTAGCAACACTCCGGATGAAGGCCTTCAAGGGTATAAACCCTAATTATAACTTGGGCCCAGCAGCAGAGGAGATCTATAGCCTCTACATGCATTTTTAAGTGATAAAATGCGATGACACGGCTCTGGAAACTCCTTAATACGGAACAATACTGATCACTCCGATTTCCTTATTGTTTCGTTTGTAGGACGTAGCCTTCTGTCTTCGACAAATTTTTATTCGACGTTAAAAAAATTATGAAGCCTGGAATTAAAAAGTGAGTTTCTAACGCAAAGATAAACGTCAATGTAGTCAGAACTGCCAAATTCAAATTTCAAATTGGCCCCACCATCTTAGACTCAACCCCCCCTCCAGAAAAAGGAGAAAGATTGAATTGGTCATATACGCCTTTGCTCAGCAGTATGCTATAACGGGCTACAAATCCATAACTTTCAACAGAATATCCACATATCCTATGCCCTCTTCGTTCCAGAAAGTTGGACGAAGTTGACTTCTGTTGCCACGGAAACATGATGCTATCTGTGATAGCAACTGTATGGAGTAATGATCAAATTTGGCCGACGTCATGAAAACAAGAAGAATCTTCTAATTATGCCCTTAAGACAAAACTTCCAGTTTTGTTCTAATTGACAGTATATTGTAATTTACGTCACAAAACGTGGAAACAATGGGCGTTATAGCAGATTTCATATTGAAAGGAATGAAAGCCCTTTTTCACTTTCAAGACAATCTCCACTATTACAAAGCCACTTCGCAGGAAAACATGACTATCATAGTTTCTTCAAATTTATCCAGTTTTGAAAGAGACGCTTTCTGCAAATCTACAAGAATCAGACTATCGTACGAGGGAAATCTCCAGAAGCTGATATGGTTTCCCGGAAGAGTCAACGAGAAACCGTGTTGCTTTAATGAACATATCTTACACGTTCCAGTGATAAATGATCTTCTCCTCGGTTTCGATGATATAGATTTTACTTATTAGTTTTTTGGATCTCTTATCTTCAAATTATGCATTCACTGATGCATAAAGTTGTTTGCAGTTGCATGAAGTGATTTAATTTTTTTCATAGTTGAGTGATTAAGAAGCATAATCTATAAGAAACTAGCATAGATCTAAGAATAACTTTTAGCTATATATCTTTCCTCTACTTATATCCATGTGACGTAAAAGTAGCAGAAGATGAATTATTTTCTGTATAAAGTTAAAGTGAAGTTAGTAATTCTTACCTTAGATTATGGTTGCCTTTTGAGAATTAATTATCAATTTCAAAGATTTGAGATTCTTTTGAAGAACTCCGGATCGGAACTTTGTATGTTAAGAAAGTAGGCCTAAATATTGTTTTTGGCGAAAATCGCTTGGAAAATAAAGGTATCCATGCCTTCCAACTGTGTTGTTGTGTATTTTGAATGATTGCATAAACAATCCCAAATCGAGTAACGTAGCTTACACCAGAGATTCTGAAAGTTTCATAATCTCTACTTAGACACAAGGAACCTCTTCAATTTATCTATTTATAACAGAATAAGTGATGGTTAAATTAGACATTTTGCACCACTAATCAGATCCGCTAATTACTTTTAAGTGTTGCAAAATGACGACAAAGGCTTCTCATAGTTCAAGTATCGAAATTGATGGGATGCATGCTTCGTCAAAGACCTTGAATTGTACCGGAACTCCATTTTGGAAATGAGTTTATCTCTTTTTTGAGATTATCTCTAAGATGCTGTCTACAGTAGATCCGACAACATCACCTTAAACATCAATAGGTTACACTCACGAAGTCATGTTTGTGACACTGCTCCCGATCAAGCAGTCATCCCAGACCAAGTTGACTCCCTCCAGCATCAGTCTCGCAATGAACATTATCTTCTACAAGAGAGGCAGTCAGACCAAGTTGACACCTGTCTCTCATTCATGAAAGTACAAGGGAAAGTACAAAAAAACTAGTTATTGAATGTCAGCTTCTTCACCTTCACAGCGGAAAACTCTAGATAGAAAATTATATAGCAGTGTGCGAATGGTACTAGCGATATACAAGACATTTGTCTGCTGCTTCTCGTGTAGAGGATCGTGTTCATTACGAGGCTACGGGTCGCAAGGAGCCAACTTGGTTTGGGGTGACTGCTTGGTCACGAGCAACGGTACACAGCTTGTGGCTCCGGAAGAGTCCACACTTCTTGCTAAAGTCGATATTCTAATATATCTACATGATGATACAGGACTTCATTCTCTACCCCAGTCTTCACAAACTCATCATGTGATGTTCTACTTCAATGCGTCACAAAAGCCAACTGTCCCACTCAAAAGTCAAAATTTGGCTTACAAAGAAATTCAGTTATTGGTTGAGGGCATTTTAGGGCAAGGTTGGGAAACACTGCCCTAGACAGAAGAAGTGGGAAAATATCAATTAAAGAAAAGGCAAAAAGTAAAAGTCAGAAGAATTTTTTAATCTCTACGTTTGAAACTGTTCCTCTCCTCATCTCACCAACGCTACAATATCAATAAGTCAAATTATATAAACACTAAGAAAATTACACAGTTTTCTTTACAGTCTTACTTAGTACCCTACAGTGTACAAATTGGAACACAAAGTCACGTATTAACTAAAGCAACCTTCTAGATCCCTACGGAGCACCAACTTTGCTGTTCTTGTTATATTAGAACAAACTTCATGCTTAACAACGCCCAAGTTTCTATAGAAACTGTAGTAATTTGTGGGCACACACCAATTATCACAATTAACGATGATCATAAGCCTTTCTGTATATTACGAAATATAATAAAGTGATCGAAAATTATCTTAGAGTTTTGGAGTGACAAAATGACGTTCAAGGCTGACGAAAAGTGCAGAATTAAATGATATTTCAAGCATGGTACAATAACGTCACAGCAAAAATTAAATACTTCTTTTTACGAGTGAACTGTTCTGTGTGTTTTCGATTGTTACATTCTAACCTGTGTCATTGAAAGGTGGAAATGTAATCTTTAAAACTAATGACGTAAATAACCGACATTCTTGGTGGGCCCATAGAATTACACGAACGGGCCGTTTTTAGAGTTGTATCAAGAAATTTGCTGGGTGTAAAGTGATACGTAACTATGACTTCCGCATCTACTCGTTAACTGAAAAGTATAAACAAATACGTTGTTAATAAATGAAATACTCCTTCCAAAATCTTTGCAGCTGGAGTGATAGTTCAACGTTTATTCTAATTAACGTTAATTTTAACTTTGTTCTCTCTTGACTTTTCTACCACATATCTGCTGCCATTCTCAGGTATTATATAATTGCTGTAACGTTCTTTGTAATCAAGGCATAGTTATGTAGTCATCTCTCTGCCCTGTCAGCTCATTCTAAGCTTTAATATCTTAATATCCTATCATCTGAACGCACAATTGTTTTGGCTTTTATCAGACAACAGATCGGCCATTTCCTTCGTTGTCTTTTGGGCACCTTCATCGAAATGCTATAATAGTCTTGCAGTTAGTAACAGCAAAATAGTCCCCATAACATACAAACACATTCTCTTCCAGAGATATCTAATAATAAAAATTACCGTAGTTCTGTTTACAATATTAACAGTACCTTATCCTAAAATAGTCCCCTTTGCAAATAAATTGGCTAACTTGGCTGCCGACAAAATGGGAAGCCTTTCAACCCCAAATTACACTGATCACAATGTTCCCCCCTGATCCCTGGCTTACAGCGACATCTACCACCAACATGGCTACAATGTTCAGAAGTGGACCCTTGACTATTACAGGAACATGTCAGAGGTCCATTGTTGTAATTCGTGGTGAGAGTGAATAAGGAATTTTCGCAAAATTTACTGGTCGGCTCCTTCATTCGCAGGTGTTTGTCGATGCATTGTGTGTGAAAATCTTTCGATATGTCTGTTGGCTGCTCCTGCAGAACTTCATTGGAGAACTCGTACAATGGTAGAAGTAAAATATAGTCCTTTAAAAATGAAACAGATTTATATTATGTTATAAGTGGGTGTCTCTACAGTTGAAAACATTAAGATAAATTAACAGTAAAAGCAAAATGGCGACATTACAATTGTTTGATGCACGTTTTTCAAATAAAATAATGCATTTATAATAGTGTTCAATTGAGGGGGCTGACCAGGCTATGACCCCCAGCATTTCACAGTTTGGCCATGTTATGTTATTCTCATGCTAAGCATGAGAAATTGGAACGAAATGGGGAAAGTTCTCCTATAGTGAAAGAAAACCCCTGCAGTCAATTAGATTTTCTCTAAGGCTTCTTAAGGCCTTAAGTTGTGTGTCGTGGAAAGGCAGGGTTGTTGGAATGAGAGACTCCCGTTTCTATTCCATTAATCACTGATTTGAAACATGACAGCTGCTTGATTTGTTTGATCATTTGATTGAGACTTTATTATGAACTAGTAGCTGTTTTTGCGTTAAGATGAACATTTTGTCTATCAGCATTGGAAGAATTAGCCAATGATGAAAATCTGTCACGTGACGTGAAGCAGAGGGATTCCTGAAGACAGAGAAACAAGTACCTGAAGTACGGGACATATTTTTGGAGAGATTTTAATAAACTAGTTTAATAGTGGATTGCGCTTGAACTCGACAGTACAGTGCTGAAAATATCTCTTTAAATCTGTCAAAACCCAGAGGTCTGAATTTGACTAATACGAAGAAAAGTGAATGATCAAATCTACAATCTAAGAGCAAGGGAGACAAAAAAGAGGAAGCGTCATTCTGACGAGGAATGTTCTTCAGTAGAAACATTGCTTTCGGATAGAGATTATTTTGAATTTAACGTGTCTCTCATGGTCATAGACAATTTGACATCAGCTCCTGAACATCGCTTAGAGGCGTATAAACATATCCACGACAAGTTTGTACTTCTTTCCGCAATAACGCAGCTCACCTATAACAACATTCAAAGAACAGCTAGGGTATTAATGGAAGTATATCCTAATGACTTAAGACTGCTTTCCTTCAGAGCTTGTATAGTTTTGGCAATTAGTTTAAACTGCAAGTGGACAAACTAGTGTCTTTCGTCGGCATGTGAGAGAGGAAAGCGGTTAAAATTTAACATTATTTGTTTATTTCTCCGATGTTATATGTTTATGCTCCTTTATCACAATTACAGAATGAATACTTTGAATCGGAGCCCCTGGTTCAGCAACAGTCTGAGGCCCTCGAAGGACTTAAAACTAATGCAAGGAAAGCAAAAATTACGTAATTGATCATTAGCATAATTGCTATCATTTGATATCCCCGAAAACTACTGGTCTATCCTACGATAGGGGGCTTGACTACAGCCCCTTCAAGTCACACCTGAAGCCATTGTTGTCACGCTACGAGAATGTTATGTACTAGAAAATACAAGTTGGTTTGTTACTAACAAACGTAATCACCTACCAACCACAAATCCACCTCCTTGGGTAGGCTGATAGATACCACAAGTAAGGGCATGCTGATGTAGATTGCAAATGGACGATCATAAGCTGTCAAGTCTTTCAGTACACCAAGACAACCAGTGGCCTGTGGGCAATAATCGAATGTAAACTTCCCAGCAACTGCTCTCCTTGGAGTGCTGACAATAATCTTAGTAGCGTATGTCCGTTGATTTGGTTGGTAGTAACGCAGAATTACGACATAGCGTCCTCGTGGTACCTTTACAGCCCAACTTAAAGTGGTCTAAAAACAAAAATATGTGATCAATTGGTTACTTACATAGCTTGTCCTTATATTTGATGAGAATATCCGGAGCTCTCCAACCTTCCAACATGCCTGCTTCTCCACGAATATAAGCCGTATCATTATCAGACACAAATAATATCCAATACAAAACCTAAAACTTATGATAAAAAGTATGCGTGTTTACATCTTACATATGGCTATCTCTGATTACAATGTTTACTTGGTATTCGAGATTTCATTTTGACACTCATCCATCTCTACTTCCAACAATGTTAACGCTATTTAACTTTTATAAACGCAGTGTCATCTCAGTAAACATATCAAGCCTCGTCTTGAAAAACACCTCTTAAGAAATCGCCGTTTTATCATAAATTTTAGACTGTTGGCTTTTACGCATAATCATGGATTTTATTGCTTTGTAAAATACAAATGTGAGGATTTTCAAATGAAGGAATTGACGTTTTCAAATAAATATTAGGTCGAAAAGCAACTTTATGGTGCCAGGTAAATGAAGTTAGATTCTGACAGCTCGTGTAGAGCAACCTAGTCTTTTATTTGTCAACATATAATATTCAAGATTAATGACTTTTATGTCTGTTTTGAGTTTTACACACACACACACACACACACACACACATATATATTTCTATACATATATATATATATATATATATCACATATATACATCTATCACATGTATATATATTTATTT